>APFE030784872.1:78811-97832 GCA_000404065.3 Pinus taeda
GATTTAGTTAGTTTAATAACTACTCATATTTATGCACTATTTTACTATTTTATGTGTGATTAGTTTAAATAGTATTTTTCATTTTTTAAAAGAAGTTAACTGAACAATCTTGGTAGAAATTTTGTAGGACGTTAATGGAAACATGGTCTTTTATCACTATGGTCAATTTTAAGATATTCATTATTAAAATTTTATGAAATAAATAGATTTAAATATGAAATATACACTACGACTAAAATCAGATTTACTCAAAAAATAAGCTTGAATTTGGCCCACTCATTCAAGGTTCAGCAAAATGCATCTCAAAAAAGTTAAATATAAGGGACTAAGTTAGTTAACCAACATATAACTTAAGCATTAACAAATATGCAAGACAAAGCAACTGAAATTAGTGGGAGAAATATAACTATGAGTGCCTAGTTGAATCCCCTCCTTTAATGCAAGCAAGAACATATTTTACAACAAAAATCTTGAAAATAAATAAGGAGTAACATAAATGATGTAATCAATGCAGTAAAAAGAATCAAATATTATGTTGGACTACCCATTATGTATATAATCTCTGGACACAATACCTATTTTTCTTAGAATCTTGTTTCAAATAACAATTATCATGTGTGTGAGGTGAAAAGAGATAGTCTACACTCTATTAGCTGCGATAATTAGTTGGGTAACTAACACACACTAATAAATGTGAATGCAACATGAACACTTTTATTTCCTTTATATTGGTCCCATGGTAATTATGAAAGTGGGATTTCTCAAAAATGATTGAGGCACTTTGCTCAACTTTATTAACCCTTCGTAGGAAGGGGATTAGCTCTATGAGCTTGAGTACTATTTCAGACAATCAAAGTTTTTCATTGAGATAGCATTGTTTTATTGAAACTAGTATGAATTTGGGTTTTCCTCGATGATAATTACTTTATGTGGATGCCTTTTAAGCCGAGATTGGTTTTTAATTAGATTGTCAACTAGCGTGAACTTGATTAATTGACTATCCCTATCCATGAGGTCTAGAAAGGAAATGGCTCTTTCTTTAACACAAAATGTGAGCACACTCACTTCATAGAGGTTTGACATTTCTGAGATAAAAAGTTCGAGGCCAAGCCTCTTATAAACATATCTCTTTCTCTCTTTACCATCCAACCTTCATGTGACCTCAAAATTGTCAGACCCTTCATGTACAAATTGGGAGACCCTTCATGTTGAGGTATTATTCGGTTATGTTTTTCTAGAAGGATGTGCTCCACTTCTAGAATGACAATGTGACAAAACAAATCTACATGAGACGGCAATAGAACATCTAAATATTCTCTCCTAATGACCTAGGAGAGAAGAGAGGAGGTGGTATTAGAACATAGAAATCTTCTTTCCTCAGTTATTAGGGGGATAAAATATTTAGATGTTTTATCTCCACTTTTTGTCAATCATTTGTGTGTTTTTGTCAATCATAAAATATTTAGATGTTTTATCTCCACTTTTTGTCAATCATTTGTGTGTTTTTGTCAATCATTTGAACGTCAACATTCTCAAAAACCAAAACTCATATTTTTTTCCAAACACATTCAGAGTGTGTGACAAAGCACTCGAAAAAACCATTTCTTTGATGCAAATGTCTTCTCTTTCTTTTAAATCTTCTTTAAAAAAACATTTTCCTTGATTTTTATAAAATTAAAAATAAAAAAAACAAAACAAAACTTAAAAGACAATACAAACTCTATAATATTTTTTATTTCCAAGTTCTTTATTTCAAATAAAATTTAAAAAAAAATATTATATAAGAAACCCTTATAAAAAAAAGCCCTTATATTAGGAAAAGAATACTTTTCAACTTAGGCATACCTCATTTGGCTTTTAAATTAAAAAAAAAAATCCAAAGGAATACGTGAAGCGATGAAACGAATAACCTCGTTGACCTGCTTAAACAAAACATTTGAATCTGGTTTGACTTTTGCTAACGCGGTGGAGAGAATGGGTAGGCATCGTTCTAAAGCTTCTCTCTACGGTTAAGGGCAGCGTGCTAAAGCCTTTGTCACAGCTGAACGCGAGCGTTGCAGTGCTAACACACTGTTCATCAATAGGACGGAGCGTTAAATTGAAATTGATGCGAGGAAAGCTCCACTAACGAGCTTTTTCCTCTGACTATTCACCGTTAAGGCATGGATCCCAAGAAAAAAACTTCAAACTGTTTTGCCTTGCCGTTGTTGTGGTTGGTTTCTTGGTTTTCTGGGCTATTTCAAAGTTCTGCCGTTATATCATAGAGGTTTACGCTTTTCTTCACTCAGGTTGCTCTCTCACAGAGTTTTATGCAAAAATGTTTCTTTTGGTAAACATTATTAATAAATAAATCAAGCAAAATTGGAAATTAAGACTAAAATGATTATGACACCTAACACAAAAGAAATCAATTCAAATTACACCTAACAAACAACTACTAATAGTGATATTAATATATCAACAACTTGTCATAGAGTCAAGCAACCATCACATCTCTAAACATGGTAATAAGGCAGGGTGGACTGCACGGAATGAATACACAGTATACTACTGCAGAGAATGAATATGCTAGGATACATCTAGTTAGTCATTTCAGCAAATGTTCTTGGGGAGTTTTGAGGAAATGTATAGAAGTTGTATTTAGAAAATTCCAATTTTGATTTAAGTTTCTATTCTAGATTCATCTTAACTCTTGATGTAATAAAAGCTAATAGAAATGAAATAAGGTTTGCATGTGAAGATATTTGGACCATCTACTTCACATGTGATCCCTTGTTGTTTGCTAAATCAGGAGTTAAGACGCTGCTAGACTAGTTTAATTTGCCCATTTAAATAGATTGTTTTCTACACGAATAACATGGGTCAATACCATGATTTCCCATAGAATGGGTCAATACCATGATTGAATACCATGAAGTTAATTTTATTTTAGAGTTATTTATTTTATTTTATTTTGACAAGGAAAGAAAATTGTTTTGACTATGATTATTTTTGTTTTCTTTTCTGGCAATTAAAATGTTTACATTACTTTAGGTTTTGAGAGGGTCAAAAAGTTTACATTATATTATATTAAGTTTACAGTACATTACATTAAGTTACACTACACATTTCTACCATATTGTGTCGGACACCCCCTCAACAAGTGAAGTTGAGGCATTTAAAGTGTACATTCTTAAATTTGGCTAAAGTTGTAGTTTATATGTTATGTGTTTTGTTGTTTTTTGAGCATATTTTTGGGGGCACATATGCTTTCTACAATGGAGTATAAGGGGATGTATAAGTATGTCACTTCTCCAATAAAATAATAAAAATAGTGAAAATAATTAATGTTAGCCAAAAAAAATGAAAATGACCTTATTGTTGCACCAACAGATTAGGGTGGATGGTTTAGAGTTAGATGGGTGTCACATCCCCACGGCCAAACAAAACAAAAAAAATTACGCTATAGATTAAAGTTCTTATCCTGCAGATTAATCAACATAACATTTACTATGCCACCCCCGCTACATACGAGGTCTAGTTTACTTTTAAAGTGGGCAAGTACTTGTGACAGCGCACTCTGAACTGTTATTAATTGGTAATGCGCTCACAGATGCACACATCAGCCATCACCTTGGGATTGGCTCAACGTTATCCCTGAGACATAACTACATGGTACTGTCAAACTTTTGGAACCTGCAACGATATGGCTCTCCTCGGGATTCCTAAACTGATCAATGGTGGAAATTTCGTCTATCTCATCGGATGGCTAACCTTGCTCCTTACATCCTATCAGTTTCTTACCACCGGGGTTGGAGTTCATTTGGTTCATTTGGTCTTGGTTCTTGGGTGAGCTCCGCTGTACGTGAGTTCGCAAGCCTTAGGCATTCCTTGCCCCCTACCAGCGGTCTTCCAGCAAAGATTTGGCGGATTTCCTTCCTACAGGTCTGGTTAATTTGGTTTCCACTATTATTATTTTTCCCACCAATTTCGTTTTCACCCTATATGCTTTGATAATTGCTATTATTCACTTGTTGGGTTTTGTTTTGCAGGCTCTATTCACCTTAATCATGCTACGTTGTCGATGGTGGTAGTTAGTTCTCCCCTTCTCAGGCATGGATGTGCAGATCTGCACAAGTAAGTCCGATCTTCTAGCATCTGTCGTTTGGAATCAGGGTGGAAGGATTGCTTGTTTAATTTCAATGATTGTCTAAATGTTTCCTTGCCAAGTCGGGTTACCGTCCCTGTTTGAGGGGTTTTCTTTCATTCGGTTGTGTATCTCTGGGTCATACCCTACAATCTACAACCCGGTAAAGGGTTTCGTCTGCAAGCATAGTTTCGGGATTATTATTATGTTTTAGTCTCATTTCAACACTCTGCATCACACTAGCCTGTACAAAGGCCCTGTAATATTGTTACGCCATCTATTGCCTCAGTTTGGGGTTATGCGGTTTATGACCGATATAAATTTTCCTGTTCATGCATTTTGAGGTTTATGGCTGCCGGGTTGAGCATTAGCACGCTGCTCCCCTTACTATTAATGTATAACCCTAAATTTTGTTTGAGCACTCTATCTTTCAGTTCTTGTTTAAGCTACAAACATTGTTCTTATTTCCCTTGATCGTTATCTATGTAAACATGGGGATAACTCAGCAATATATACACTTTGCAACTTAATTGGTTTATTTCCTTGTTGTGCATGATTCCATATTCCCGATATAATGAATTTAAGTTTTAGTTTTATTAATTGTAATTTCCGTTGAACACATCGCATTACTTTCGAAATAGAAATTGGTAACCCCCTACTCTTTATTTCATCGAATCGGGCAAGGTTGCTTGCGTAATTCCTTGCCACAGGTTATACTTATATAATTACATGGGTCCTTCCACGACCTTGCCCAGTTCTTGCTATCATAATTTATTACTTGCTTGTGTCTAATGGAAACGTTTGGCCATTTATAAATATATTTGCATGCGTTGACCACAGTTATGTCTACAGCATGATATGTGCATGCATTGGTCACAGCTCTGTCTACAGCATGACATGTGCATGCATTGATCACAGCTCTGTCTATAGCATGATATGTGCATGCATTGATCATAGCTCTGTCTATAGTATGATTAAAATGTTTATTCCATCCCGAGGCCGAGGTACCCTAGCAGTTCTTGTCTGATGTTTTTAGTGAATTGGATATAACTGGATTACTTGTACATGGTTTCTAGTTCAATAATCAATCTACACCTTGCTTCCATATTATTGATGTTTTAAAGAAAACTGGACAAAGAGCGCTAACTGTCATATTCTCTAATTTTTAAGCCATTATGTATATCTGTTTCTTTTTGTACAATGCATTCTCTGCTATTTTATGCATTTATATATATGCAGTTAAATATATCTGTTTCTTCTCTTTTGTTGTCTTTTCTATAGCTCTTTTAGAAGATTTCCCGACAGTTCCACTCATATCGACTCCCTGAGTTATATGGGGTTTTCCTTTATAAATTAAAGAAGAGTTCTCTCTATGAAATAAAGAACAGGGTTTCCTTCAAATAAAAAGAACAAAAAACAACAAACCTATGTACAGTTCTGCCACTAGGTTTTACTCTAGCAGTATCTCCCAGTTTAATCTTCTTTCATCCTCCTCTATATTATAACAGGAACAAGAATTAAATTGCCCTTATAAGCTTATCTATTAATATCAGTACTAGAGAACTGCCTCATACCTGGTGTTCCTCTTATTTAAATGTCGTTTTTCAGCAATAACCTGGAGGAATGAAAACAGGAATTTTCTGAAACTGTGTGTAGATCCTTCTCCTATTTTAAAAGAACAACCAACCACCCAAAACTGGTTTTGTCTTCTATCATTCACCCGACCACGAGATTCGTCCTTCAGGACCAAAATCTCCCCCCTTGCTTCTTGCCAAACCTCAATCTCAGCAAGTTGCTCGCACCTTGAGCAAGGTTATCTAATCTTCACCAGACATAGCCACCTCCCTTCTCTTGGAGTTTTTTTTTTATTGTCTGCCCATCCTCACAGCCCATTCCAACCTTTCCTCCCCCCCCCCCCCCCCTTACCTCCAGGAACCTTCCCAGCTAGAGGAGGTGGTTAGGGTTGCAGTTCACTGCAACTGTTTTCTCCAACTTCCCTCCCAAAAGTTGCCAGCATTTCCAAAAAATCCTTATCCATCATCTTAAAAATAATATTAATAATAATAACAATGTTGTTAAATTCCAAAACACTTTAAAAATGTCATATTTAGTGTTGTTAAATTCAAAAACACTTAATAATGTCATATTCTATTTTAACCACAGTGAATTCAAATATTTACATTTTTCCTGGGGTATTACATCTTCCCCCCTGAAATTGGACATCGTCTCGATGTCCGCTGCCTAAGAATAGCCCTCGGTGAGCCTTTCTCATGAGCTCTACATCTTCCCAAGTGGCCTCATCAGGCCCAAAGTACCACCACTGCACTTTAACTTGGGTAATAGCTCGTTTCCACAGTTGTATTTCTCTGCGGTCGAGGATGCTCAGTGGCTCGACCAAGACTTCTCCTTCCAGTTCGACCTGCAACATACAACGTTCCAAGTCAATTCCTTTAAAAGTAAACTATTAGACAGGTCTATTAAACAAAAATTCCCACCTGTATGTCCTGCCATCTGATCACATGTTTAGGGTCATAAACGTATTTTTTAAACACAGAAACATGGAAGACATTGTTGACCCAAATGTGACTTGGCAGGGCGAGCTGGTAAGCCACCGGCCCGATTCTTGCCAAGACTTGGAATGGTCCACAATATCGGGGTGCCAACTTGGCACACCCACTCCATTGCAGTGTACTCTTTTTGGCTTGAATCCTGATACTAACATGGTCACCGACTTGGTATTCCTTGAACCTCCTCTTCCGGTCAGCAAAACTCTTTTGCCTGTCCTGAGCAGCTTTCAAATTAGAGTGCACCCTTTTCACCATATCCTCCATTTCCTTAAGAATTTCCGGCCCTAATCTTAGTTTGTCTTCAGGTCCACCCCAGCTTGAGGGTGTGCGAAATTTTCGTCCATATAGGACCTCATTTGTGTTGAGGTATGATACCCATTGTTGTATGCAAATTCAACCAGGTGCAAATACTCCTCCCACTGAATTGGTTGCTACATTACATAGGCTCTCAACATGTCCTCTAGCACTTGGTCCACTCGCTCTGTTTGTCCGTCGGTCAAAAGGGTGATATGTTGTACTGAAATTCAACTGAGTCCCCAATTCCACAAATAATGTCCTCCAAAAATCCGACGTGAATTTCACGTCACGATCTGAAATTATCGTCTTCGGAAGTCCATGTAATTTGAACACATTTTGCATGAAAATATGAGCGATCTATGCAGCCCTATAGGTGGATTGCACAGGTATAAAATGTGCAGCTTTACTCAACTTGTCAACCACCACCATAATGGAATCATGATTCTTCTTTGTTCTAGGTAGTCTGGTGATAAAATCCATAGAAATGGTTTCCCATTTCCATTCCAAAATGGGTAATGGTTGCAGTAGCCCTGCTGGATGCTGATGTTCTACCTTAGTTTGTTGACACTCTAAACACCGTGCCAACTACTCAGCCACATTCCTCTTCATTCCCAGCCAATAATAATCCTTCCGAATTGGAATGATCATTTTCTGGTAACATGGGTGTCCAACATAATGATTGATGTGGAATTCATCCAAAATCAGATTTTTAATGTTGTTTTGATCAGGTACATATAGCCGTTTTTTGTAGTACAACATTCCAACACCATCCATCTCATATCCTTGCTGATTCTTCTCACTGGTAGACTGTTGTACTTGTTTTTTATTTGTTGATATTCAGCATCTTGTCCTGTTGCCTTCTTTATCTTTTCCTCGAAGCGACTTTTCCATTCACTGAAGGAAATTTCGTACAAACACTGTACCTTCCGGCTTAAAGCATCTTCCACCCAGTTTTCTTTCCCCTTCAAATGTTTAATTTCAAAGTCAAAACTGCTTAAGAAGTCCACCCACCATGCTTGCCTAGCATTTAAAGTGGGCTGGCTGAAATAATTAGTCAGACTGTGGTGGTCAGTCAGCAACAGAAATTTCTTGCCCATAAGATAATGCTGCCACATCTTTAGAGCATGTATGACGACAGCCAACTCTAGGTCGTAAGCAGAGTACTTCTGCTCATGCTCTTTTAGCTTCCTGGATTCATATGCAATCACTTTACCTTCTTGCATCAACACACCTTCCACGCCCTCCTTGCTCGCGTCAGTACACACCACATAGTCCTTATTAGGATCAACTATGCTCAAAATGGGTGTTGTGGTGAGCAGATGCTTTAACTGCTCAAAGCTTCTTTGACATTCTGGGGTCCATTTGAATGCTCTTCCCTTTTTCTGTAAGGAGGTGAAGAGATACGCCACTTTGGAGAAGCCTTCCACAAATCGTCTGTAATAACTGGCTAATCCCATAAAGGACTTGATATCTGCTACATATTTCAATACGGGCCACCCCATTATGGTTCTTATCTTTTCTGGGTCCACCGCAATCCCTTCCCTTGTGATTACATGACCTAGATACTGAATTTCTTCTTTGAAGAAGTCGCACTTACTAAACTTAGCATATAACTGGTGTTCTTGGAGAGTTTGTAGCAACAATATGAGGTCCTCCTTGTGCTCTTCCATAGTGCAGGAATATATTAATATATCATCGATAATATCAGCACAAATCGGTCCAAATATCGATGGAATATGTTGTTCATCAAGCACATGAAAGTTGCAGGGGCGTTAGTTAACCCAAAGGGTAGCACCACAAATTCGTAGTGACCATACCTCGTTCTAAAAGTTGTTTTAGTGATATCTTCCTCCTTAATCCTGATCTGGTGGTAACCTGATCGCAAATCGATCTTAGAGAACATTGTTGCACCTTTCACTTGATCGAATAGTTCATCAATCCGAGGTAGAGGATACTTGTTTTTTATGGTTAGCTTGTTCAGCTGAAAGTAATCTATGCACAGGTGAAGGGTTCCGTCTTTTTTCTTGGCCAATAACAATGGGGCTCCTCACGGAGACACACTGGGGTGAATATAGTCTTTATCTAGCAGTTCCCGCAGCTGCATTTTTAATTCTGTCAACTCAGGCACACTCATTCTATAAGGTGCTCATGTACTGGTGATGCCCCTAGTACCAATTCGATGGTAAAGTCTATATCCCTCTTAGGCGGCAGTCCGGGAATCTCATCTGGAAACACATCCGAAAATTCTTGTATTACAAGGATGTTATCTAGCATGGTTTTTTTATCCTTTGAATCAACATAACCCACTTGGATGGTATAAATATGACACCCCTTTCTAATGTATTTTGCTAGCTGGGATGCAGTTATTGGTCGAACCTGCACTAGCCGCTTAATTCCTTGCATCTCTTTCCTAGCTCCATGTTCATCCCGATAGTAAATAATCTTTGTTTTGCAGTCAACCAATGACCAGTGCTTTTCTAACCAGTCCATACTGTTCAGAATGTCATATGAACCAAAGGGAAGCACATTTAGATCAGCCAATACTGGCTGTCCTCCTATTGTGAAAGAGCAGTCATTGACTTTTGCCAATACTCGCCTATTGGTCCCTGTAGCCAGCTGTACTAGCAATGGATATTTGAATTTAACAGGTTGTAATTTACAATGTTCCACTATCTTTGGACTAATATAACTTAATGTGGCCCCAGGGTTAATTAAAATAGCTACAATAAGGTCTGAGATTTTACCTTCAAATTCGATCATGGTCGGCTGGTACTCTGCCTTGCGATTGCCCAGGGCTGCATTAGTCCTTGGTACCCTACGTCCTACATTGTCGACTATCGATGCTTCATGGATTTGGGATAACTATTCAGTTCCCTTACGTTGTGGACAATTTTTGATGTAATGAGGCCCTCCACAGCCCCAACACTGTACTGGGGGCCTCGTTGGCCCTTCAATGTCCAATCTTGCAAGCTACTCGCTAACTCTCGACTCACTGGCTATCTTGAATTTGGATGAACCTCTCGATGCAGTTCTACTGTTCTATCCCTTGCCATTTCCCTTGCTTCCGCCATTGTGATTCCCTTTGTTGTTTTCGGCTGACTTATGGCCTCTTTCTTCATTCCATCTTCTGCTAGAAGCTTCTCCTTTCTGTTTGTTTTTCTGGTAGCATATTCTGGCTTTACGAATAGCCTCGTCCATGATCTTCGAATTGTCAAACTCAATCCTTTCCCACATATACAGTGGCAAGCTGCTAACAAATCTTTGCACCTTAGCCTTTTCTTCTCTAATATACGGCACATAATGAAGCAAGGAAGTAAAACGGGTGATAAATTCGTCCATGGTTTGCTGCCCCAACCACAAATCATGGAATTGTCTTGCCTTTTCATCATAGAAGTGCTCAGTGAGATATCTTTCTTTGAAGTACCTTTGGAAATTTTCCCAAGTTATGGTCTGCTCGGTCACTCCTTTCATAATCTTAACTTCTTCCCACCATAGGGTAGCTTTTCCCTGGAGTTGGAAAATGGCCACCTGTGCCTTAAGGTTATGATAGTACTCGTATAACTGAAAATATTTGTTCATATTAATTAACCATGCTTCGGCTACTTCTTCCTATTCCCCGTCAAAGTGCGGCGGCTTAATCATGCATTGTGAGAACGTTCCTTTCTTCCAACCTTTCAGGTACTATATGATGGTTCTGTTCTTCCAAAATTCTCTGTTGTTCTGTAATGGGATTAGCTGGTGGCTAGTTCTGCCTATCAGACAAAATTTTTTGAATTCTTTCTTGCTCCATCGTAAGTCGTGCGTTATCTTCGTGTAACCAAGCCATTTCATTTTTTAATTCTTGCATAATCTCTAGAATAGCCTGGTTTGTATTACGGGCTTCCTCTCCGAGTTGTACCCATAGCTTATGGTTATTTTCAGGGCCAATTACTCCCTGTCCCATCGCATACCTGCAAGATGTACTGTTCGCTCTTCTCATGTTGTTAATCTCCTCATTCCTAGTTCTATCCTTAAACATAGGATAAGTGATAGAAGAAAAAGAAAAATTAGCATACTAACTGTTCCCTGGTAATTGCACGAATAAAATGTAATTATATTGTATATGTTGTTTTTGTAGTCTACTTCCATTTCCCAGAGGCCTCAGTTTTGTAACTGGGCTCTGATACCATATGTCACATCCCCACAGCCAAACAAAACAAAAAATTTTACGCTAAAGATTAAAGTTATTATCTCGTGCATTAATCAACATAACATTTACTATGCCACCCCCGCTACATACGGGGTCTAGTTTACCTTTAAAGCGGGGAAGTACTTGTGACAGCACCTTTTGAACTGTTATCAATTGGTAACGCGCTCAGAGATGGACACATCAGCCATCACCTTGGGATTGGCTCAACGTTATCCCTGAGACATAACTACATGGTACTGTCAAACGTTTGGAACTTGCAACGATATGGCCCTCCTCAGGATTCCTAAACTAATCGAAGGTGGAAATTTCGTCTATCTCATCGAACGGCTAACCTTGCTCCTTACATCCTATCAGTTTCTTACCACCGGGGTTGGAGCTCATTTGGTTCATTTGGTCTTGGTTCTCGGGTGAGCTCCGCTGTTCGTGAGTTCGCAGGCCTGAAGCATTTCTTGCCCCCTACCAGTAGAGATTTGGTGGATTTCCTTCCTACAGGTCTAGTTAATTTGGTTTCCACTGTTATTATTTTTCCCACCAATTTCGTTTTCACCCTATATGCTCTGATAACACTTAACTGATATTATTCACTTGTTGGGTTTTATTTTGCAGGCTCTATTCACCTTAACCATGCTATGTTGTCGATGGTGGTAGTTAGTTCTCCCCTTCTCAGGCATGGATGTGCAGATCCACACAGGTAAGTCTGATCCTCTACGCCTATGTCATTTGGAATCAGGGTGGAAGGATTGCTTGTTTAATTTCAATGATTGTCTGAACGTTTCCTTGCTAGGTCAAGTTACACGTCCCTATTTGAGAGGTTTTCTTTCGTTCGGCTTTGCATCTCTGGGTCATACCCTACAATCTACAACCTAGTAAAGGGTTTAATCTGCAAGCATACATTTCGGGATTATTATTATGTTTTAGTCTCATTTCAACACTCTGCATCATACTAGCCTATACAAAGGCCCTGTAATATTATTACGCCATCTATTGCCTCAGTTTGGGGTTATGCGGTTTATGACCGATATAAATTTTCCTGTTCATGCATTGTGAGGTTTATGGCTGCCGGGTAGAGCGTTAGCACGCTGCTCCCCTTACTGTTAATGTATAAACCTAAATTTGGTTTGAGCACTCTATCTTTCGGTTCTTGTTTAAGCTACAGAAACTGTTCTTATTTCCCTTGATTGTTATCTATGTAAACATGGGGATTACTTAACAATATATACACTTTGCAGCTTAATTGGTTTATTTCCTTACTGTGCGTGATTCCATATTGCTGGTATAATGAATTTAAGCTTTAATTTTATTAATTGTAATTTTCGTTGAACACATTGCATTATTTCTGAAATAGAAAGGGGTAACCCCCTACTCTTTATTTCATCGAATCGGGAAAGGTTGCTTGCGTAATTCCTTGCCATAGGTTATACTTATATAATTATAGGGGTCCTTCCACGACCTTGCCCAGTTCTTGCTATCATAATTTATTACTTGCTTGTGTCTAATGGAAACGTTTGGCCGTTTATAAATATATTTGCATGCGTTGACCACAGTTCTGTCTACAGCATGATATGTGCATGCATTGATCACAGCTTTGTCTACAACATCATATGTGCATGCATTGATCACAGCTCTGTCTACAGTATGATTAAAATGTTCATTCTAGTCCGAGGCCGAGGTACCCTAGCAATTCTTGTCTGATGTTTTTGGTGAATTGGATATAGCTGGATTACTTGTACATGGTTTCTAGTTCAATAATCAATCTACCCCTTGCTTCCATATTATCGAAGTTTTAAAGAAAACTGGACAGAGAGTGCTAACAGTCATATTCTCTGATTTTTAAGCCATTATGTATATCTCTTTTTTTTTTTGTACAATGCACTCTGTGCTATTTTAGGCAGTTATATATATGCAGTTAAATATATTTGTTTCTTCTCTTTTGTTGTCTTTTCTATACCTCTTTTAGAATATTTACTGACAGTTCCGCTCATATCGACTCCCTGAGTTATATGGGGTTTCCCTTTATAAATTAAAGAACAGTTCTCTTTATCAAATAAAGAACAGGGTTTTCCTCAAATAAAAAGAACAGAAAACAGCAAACCTATGTACAGTTTTGCCACTAGGTTTTACTCTAGCAGGATATCCCAGTTTAATCTTCTTTCATCCTCCTCTATATTATAATAGGAGCAGGAATTAAATTGCCCTTATAAGCTTATCTATTAATATCAGTACAAGAGAACTGCCTCATACCTGGTGTTCCTCTGATTTAAATGTCATTTTCCGGCAATAACCTGGAGGAATGAGAACTGGAATTTTCTGAAACTGTGTGTAGATCCTTCTCCTGTTTTAAAAGAACAACCAACCACCCAAAACTGGGTTTGTCTTCTATCATCCACTTGACCATGAGATTTGTCCTTTACTACCAGAATCTCCCCCCTTGCTTCTTGCCAGACCTCAACCTCAGAAAGTTGCTCGCACCTCGAGTAAGGCTATCTGATCTTCACCAGACATGGCAACCTCCCTTCTCTTGGAGTTTTTTTTTTTATTGTCTGCCTATCCTCGCGGCCCAGACCAACCTGCCCCCCCCCCCCCCCCCTCTCCAGTAACCTTCCAGTTAGAGGAGGTGGTTAGGGTTGCAGTTCACTGCAACTGTTTCCTCCAACTTCTCTCCCAGAAGTTGCCAGCATTTCCAAAAGATCCTTATCCATCATTAAAAATAATATTAATAATAATAACAATGCTGTTAAATTCCAAAACACTTTAATAATGTCATATTTAGTGTTGTTAAATTCAAAAACACTTAATAATGTCATATTCGGTTTTAACCACAGTGAATTCAAATATTTACATTTTTCCTGGGGTATTACAATGGGCGACCATTAGATGTGAGATGTGATATATTTTTTTTAATTCAATTTTTATTATTGTACTTTTGTTTTTATCATAAATTGTCCAACAATGTTTTAGATATAAAAAATATATTATATATATATATATATATAATTATATATATATTATATTTACCATGGATATTATTAACTTCTAGATAAGATTTTTAACAATACCATGGGTGAATACCACAAGAAAAGATAGAGAGAGGAAGGGAGGGAGAGACAGGAGGGAAGAAAATCATAATATCATGGCTATGCTTTTGATTATTATCTTATGGAACTAGGCATTTAATTAGTCTGTTACAAAACAATACCATGGGCCAATACCATGTATTATCAATACCACATTCCCAAAAACCATAATTTATTTCAGAATCAAAATATTTTACAAATAACAACACCCAATTAACATTTATATTGAGCCTTGACTAAGGAACTTTTTTAAAGGTATGCAGAATGTTATTGATAGTGCAACTATGATTTGTCGTATTTTGACAATATTATGAAAACAATTGACTATTGGACTAAGAGGATACTCACTAGATTGTTTGATTATTGAAAATTTTGAGTATTGTTGTAATCTGCTCAATGTGCTAGGTACATGAAGCCAAGAGATTTGTTTGATCTTAGGTGACATTGTGGTGATAGGCTAGGAATTTGTAGCGTCCTTGATGGTGTCACCTAGTTAGAGCGGGTGTTGGTAAACTAGGGGTTGTAGCTCCTTCCAGTGGTTGTTAGTAAATATCGTGGGATTGTAGTCCTTCTTGTTGTAGCTAGTAAACCATAACTTGTAGCTTGCCTTGTTATATAAATAATTTTTTAATATAATTATTTTGTATATCTTGATGTGATGCTATCACCCTTTTGATTCCAAACTATTAAAAAAAGTGGAATTTGGATTCAGGCCCCCTCTTAGTAAATTTTTTTGCAAGTGGGAAGTAGAATACAACCTAGAAAGCATAGAGCTAAAAGCATGCACATGTTAAAACTAATAATTCTAGAACACTAAATAAATGATAGGCATTCAGGAAAAAAAAGTCTAAATAATTAGTACTACCACCACTTGAGTGTGTGTTTGATTGCTCTATATGATGGATAAGATATATATGAAACTAGTTGGACATACACTTATCAGCATAAATAGCTATCAATGCTCTAGATTTAATAATCATCTCAGGATATTTTCTTTGTATAGACCATTTAGAAGATGAAATAAAGAGCTCCAAAAAAAATTTGTATTTCAAAAATTATAATGTGTGTTTGCCACCTCCACTATAACCTACTATTACAATGCTTAGATTTACATAAATTAAATTACATAAAACTCTTATAGTTACCAAATTAAATGGGACATAATTGTCTCCCACTCTTCCCAATGTAATTTACATTATATTCCTCTTTTCTCCCAAATTATATGAAATGTCCCCTTTCCAATAGAAAGTATATAAAGTCAAATTGGAACACCTAGAAATTTTATTCTCATAAGAAAAGGCACTATCTTAAGAACCTACTGACTCAAGTGACACTATTATATATGTGAAAACCACTACTTATCCCCTCGGCCTACCAATTTGACCTACCTTCTCAGGCATGTCATCCTTTGTGCTTCAACTGGCTGGAGCTGAATGGTTGGTGCGTGGCTTTCGAGCTTTAGGATGACTGGCTACGGGTTCTTCTTGCTGGTAGTAGCTTGCTCATGTATTGGAAGAATTTTCGCATTTACCATTTTCTTTTCCATCTTATTTCCATATTAGCCGAAAGGTTATTTTTGTACTAACCGAGCTTTACAGGTAGAAGTTTTTGGTGAATTTAGATTAATTCATTTCCATATTACCCGAGCTTTACTGATCAAAGTTGTCATTGAATGTGGGGGCCTTAATAGCTACTGGATCAGCTACTGCTTGATGCTATATATATACTGCTTACTTTCCTAGCGGATTCTCCGGGTGAAATGGATCCTTTGACATTTTGCCTCTTGCCTCAATAAAGTCCAACCTCAGTTGATCTTTTTCATGGTAAATAATTTTTCTATCACCATACATGATTCAACGGATGACACTCAACCACTATCATATGGTATTTTGAAGTATACTTACCATGGCATTGTCTGTAGTGCTACTAATGAGGTTTGGATACTCAGGTTTCGATTGTTAGATGTCTCTAGCTTTGCTGTCATACAGAGCATGAAAGCATATATAATGGCTAAGAGCATTTGTTTACTCCTAAGAGGTCACAGGTTCAAAACCATAGGGGTTAGAGTATGTATGCCTTCATAGACTTAGCAGTCAAATCTCTGCACAAAGGTGCATACCTTGTCCCACAAACAAGGGGGTCTCATACACCAATTTGGTGTCTCGCTTGGCTGTGAATTCAAAAATGGATATTACTATCATTATTATTATTAAGATGTGAAGTTATATATAATATATGCAATCATTAAGGTAGATAATAATTTAGAGTGAGAAATCTCAATATTGTTATATAGAGAATGGTCAAGGAAATAGGTTCAAAGTCATCACATTCACATTGAGATAATTAGAGATAATTAGTTTGTTATATAATAATTCCATGGTGATGACATTTTTCGAGTGACTAAAAGATTTTAGGAGTGGTGTTCCTTCCGTTAGTGCTAAAAAAGGGTCATGGAGTGTACTTTAGTGTTAAAAATAGGACATCATGGAGTGTTTGGAAAGAGGGATTTCCTTAGTTGTGGGAAGATACAACACACACCCAATGAATCTGATAAGATTGTCCAATTTTTTTCACCCTGCATTCGTCAATATTTCAGGCTATATTCATCTTTATTAATGTAGGTTATTACAGAGTTTCTTAGGCAATTTAATTTCTTAGGATTTACATAGGTCTCATGGTAATTATGGTGATTATGAATGTAGAATTCTTCATAAAGCATTGGGTCAACATAGTTGAATTTAAATTAGGCTTAGTAATAAGGGGATGAGCTCTATGAACTATGAGTCCAGCTTCAAACTATCTAAGCATTTGATTGGATGAAATTACTTTGTTGAAACTGGTACAAATTTGAGTTTTCATCAATTATAATTACATTGTATAAATCCCTTCCAAACTGAGATAGATATTTCACTGAATCATCAGTTGAACCTCTATACATCCTTAACTTTATCAGCAGATGCTGGCTCTCAATCAACTCTAGGAAGAATTTCATTCTTTCTTTAACACACAATGTGAACCGGCTAACTTCATAAAACTTTGATATTTAAGTTAGAAAACATTCTATTTCCACCTCATTTCGATCCGTTATAGACTTAGATCACACCTGTCACGCCCCCAGGCTAGCAGTAGTCTTTTAGCCGCTCTTGGCGAGGTGCGGCACCACCGAAAACTTTCTTTTCACCAATACTTATGTTCGTGGGGTACGCCTAACCACTTATTCCTACTTAGTTTGTGTTTCTCAACCAAGCATTATATCTTTATCCTTTATACCAATGAACACCCATACACATTCATTATCAACAACAGTTATAAATGATGAACACAATTGCACACTATAAAGGGAGGGGCAACTCCCAGAATAATGAGTCTGCCCAACAATATATTATACACCAATTTGCAATGCTTTACAAGTATACTTGGAAACCCCAAGTTTCATACTTAGCCAAATTTACAATCCAAGGCAAAACTCAGTTGCCTAGCTCGTCGGCACCTCCGCACGGTCGCCGCACTACTCACCAACACTTCATTCAGCTTGTCGCACGATCATGTTGTTTTCCCAACTCGGGCACATCTCCAAGTCGCCACACATGGTCGCCTCTAACTGAGACACACCTCTGTCCACAATTTCAACACTTCACCAAGTCACCATGCACACTTGCACGACGGGTGGGCGCTCACCCAAGTCGCCAAGACACCTGTGCCAAGTCGTCACACAAATCGGGTGCCACACCCATGCATGCCCTCACCCAGCCACCAGGTGCTCCTGCCCGCACCCTTCACCCAATCTTCAAGATAAGCAACTTAACCACGAATGACCTTGCCCAAGAACGGGCGCATCCAACCTGTGTCTTTACCTCTTGTGTGTACCTTCTAGTTCTACGCCTCTCCTACATGAGCGAATGATTTTTGAGCGAATGAGTGATGGTGGAATGAGCTCCATGCTCACCCAATATATATCTAGCGTAGGGCGTAGTCCTGGCTGCCCAGTCGACTCGCCCAACGCCCACATGCCATTGCAAAGTCATGTTAGCTCCCTCACAATCATAGGTCAGCCTCCATACAAGTTACACCATGCTGCCATGCATATAAACTCGTCCATGCTCCCTTCCTTGTGTGCATTATATCACATAACCATCACACATGAAGTTGTTCACTCCCAACCGCAGTCGCACTTCGCCAAACACGTGTTCGTTCAGCCTACCTGCGTGCACGCACTATTCACTCGCGCCCCCAGGAACTGCAGGTCGTTACATCCACTTCCACCTGAAATCGTTGTCGTCCTCGACAACATACCATCCTGGTAGCCATCCACCAAGATCATCATCAATGTCTATCTCATCCTCGGTCCATGATGTCAACTCCTCCACATAATGCAAACATCTCTACAACATATGTAGAACTACCATCTCCACCATGTGTCATCATCATCTTGTGAACTGTCCTCCTCGTCTGCCTGATGCCAACATCTCTCAGTGCACTTCTGAACCCCATGTCTGAACTAGTTGGGTATCTAATCCAACTATCACGGTCAAGCCATGCGAGTGAACATCCTTATGCCTTCACCAGTCTATCTCGGATTTCTGCCACATCTCGGACTCACCAAGAATCTCACCACCATGCTCAGGTTCATGGAAACTCCATCCCATCTACAACATGTCATGATGCTTGATGCCAAGCCATCCCTGCACCATCTCTCATACCTACTCAACTTGTTTTAAGGACTCACTGCTATGAGTAGCTAACAGTGAGCCCCATCTTCTTGTCCATC
>APFE030784879.1:0-54984 GCA_000404065.3 Pinus taeda
GATGTAGTTTAGTTTTCACATCCTTGTTAGAATAGTGAGCTTTTTTATCACATATATAACTTTGGTTTATTCTTGGTTTTGGTTTTGGTTTTCACAACAATAAGATCTACTACCCAACGTGTTATATATAACTTTTTTTTGTTTCCATTAATGAAAATCACTGTGTAGCTTTTGTTTATTACTGGTTTTGGTTTTGGCAACAATAAGATCTACTAAGATCTACTACCCAACTTGTTATATGTAATTTCTTTTGTTTCCATTAATGAAAATCATTGTATAGCTTTTATTTATTTTTGGCAACAATAAGATCTACTGCCCAACTTGTTATATGTAACTTCTTTTGTTTGCATTAATGAAAATCATTGTTTTTTCTTCTGAACAAAAATGTTGAAACTAAAATTATGCCCAACAATAGGATCTACTGCCCAACAATAAGATCTACTGCCCAAGAGCATTACCGCTCTGATACTAGTTATTATTTCACTGGTCCACACTTTGGTCCGATCCCTGGCTGCGTACAAGTCCTTTTGTGTATTAGGGCCACAGGCATATACAGAGGTGAGAAACAAGGGATTCGACCGACGTCCTCCTCTCGCGCTGATCCAACAAATTACGTTTTATGTTTCCAATACATTTTTATGCAATGCCCTCTTGAATTAATTACGTTTTTCTATTGAATTAATTAAAAGTTCAACAACATGATGTCTTATGCTGCCCCTCTTCACAGATATGGACAACAACGACTCCACTCCACCAAAGTGGAATGGATTTGAACAGTTCTGGCGTCCAGTGGGAGGCTTCAGGATTTCATGATTGTGAGAATAATGGGAGGAGTGTAGTTAAGATTTTATCCAACGGCTACACCGGAAGAACATCAAGGAGGTTGAGGTTGCTGTTGCTGTTGCTGGCGCTACAACAACAACAAGGTTGTTGTTGTTGTTGTTGTTGTTCAAGAAGGTTGTTGTTGTTGTTGCTGTTCAAGAAGGTTGCTGTTGTTGTTGCTGTTGCTATTGCTGGTGCTGCAAGTTCAATAACATGATGTCTTATGCTGCCCTTCACAGATATGGACAACAACGACTCCACTTTGAAGAGTTCTGGCATCCAGTGGGAGGCTCCAGGATTTCTTGATTGCGAGAATAATGGGAGGAGTGTGGTTAAAGTTTTATCCAACGGAAGAAAAGAAAAGGAATCAATGGCATGAGATGGAGTAAAAGGAGATTTAAAATTACCTTGCATGAACATCAAGGTGGGTCACTCTCTTTATATTTATGTATCTACAATATTTTTCACACATTGAAGTATCATCAACACCCATAACCTCTGTAACCATTTCCATCCGTTCATTTTGTCTCTCAATTTTTTGCATTATGTTCTGCAATGCTGGTAAATTCATCTGCCTGTTCATTTGCCTCATTGCTTTGGTGACACCCTTCATTGCCTCCCCATGGTTTGAGTTGATTTAAGAGTCCGCCACAAAAATTCCCATTGAGATCAAAGCATAAATGTACTCTCTAAATCTTTGCTATTAAAAAACATAAATTTGGTTCGGAAGGAAGAACTGTGATAAATTGGGAGACTCAAAAAGAAGTATGCCAACTAAATTTTGATCCAGAAACAGCAGTGCTGCCAAATGAGTTGAAAAATACGGTCGCGCCACTGAAACATTATTTGTCTTCATGACCAATGTCTCTTTCTGGCCTGTCAGCTGCTTCAAGTTTTTCCTTTCTACCTCATTGTCCATGGAACTGCAGCGATGAATGCAAAGAGCAAAAGTGGTTATGATGCTATTCATTTCTTTGGGAATTGCCCTAAGCCAGGGGATTGTTATGTTTTCATATCAATACAGCAATAAATGTTTTAATATCTTGTTATATTTATAAATTGTTTTTTATATTATTTGTGTTGGTTTATGTTTAGTAATTGTGTTATATTTAGAACATATTTTGATGCAGACAACATAAAATATTCTACATAAACTAAAATTAAATAGTAGTAATATAAATGGTTAATAGCATATACTCAAGATAAAATCCCTAAAGTGCATAACCCATTCCAATCCCAAAGTGTCCATTCCTATCAGTTTTTTTTCGATGTATTTGTTATCATTTTATGAGTTAGTTTTGACATCAACGTAATTTTTCAAAGGATTTATAAGTATCTATAATACCAAGGTTGTTGAACTTATCACATGTATTACCAAATTTTTTTCATCATTTTGAGTCTTAATTACAAGTAAAATAAATAATAATAATGAAAGCTATGACACCATAACTTCAGCCATTTAAAATTACCACAAAATTTGTGTGGGTGGCTTCACCATGATAACAAACATATACATTATGGTAATAAACATCTAAATGTGAATTGTGCTGTTGTGGATGCTCAGATGCTCAATATTTCTTGTAAATTAGTGTGTATGCTTTTTTCGTGACAACACTTGTCTTTGTAATTATTAATGAATGTTGCAGCCTTTTTGTTCTAGATGTTGCTACAATTCATTTCTTTATATCATGTATAGTTTGGTGCTTAAGATAGAATTTTTCAAAATCCTATCAGTTTCAAGACCATCCTAAGATAGGAAATATTATCTCTACGTTCATTGGAATAGCCAACGAACTTCTATGTCATACAACCAAAATCTAACTTCGGAGGACAACCTCGAATTCTTAGGAGACCATAGTTGGCCATAGTTGATGCCTTTATCAGTTGTAGGTCTCCAAATATAACAATTGCACATGGCATTAAGACCAAACAAATTTCCTTATACACACTGCTAGACTATAACTTGAACTTGAATACACAACATGGCTTGATGAGGACAATTGTGAAATTGTTCAACTTGTTTGACTGTTGCACAAGCCATGAGTCTTAAGGAAAATACTAATGAAAATATAATCAATAATTATCTCACTAATCCATATTTTCCACAGTGTTCTCTGGGGCATTCACCATCTCATACTCAACTATCTATTAATTGTCTTCTTGAATAGAGCTTTCAAGAAAATTGCACCAAAGAAAACTATCCTCCGCCTTTTCATTAGCATTTCTTGCATGCTCAATCCCTGAGTTTGGCTATATGACCATTGAAATTCTTCCTAAAAATCACTAAACATAAATGTTGCTTTAGACAATGAGTAGGAGAGAAATTAATCGAGCTCTTAATAAAGTGTTGTCGCTGTGACAATGACCCTCCAAAATTTTTTCCTAATTCAATTTTGGAGCCTATATGAACTATCATTTCAAGCCATCTTGTGTCGCCTTTTTATTTGTTCATGTTTTTCTAAGTTGTCGACTATCCTTGTAATGTTCTTAAGTGTTGTATTTCTTCCTAGGTCAAATTTTCCTGAGTGTCGTCATCATATTTTTAGAAAGGCTTATGTTATCTTTTATGATAGCTCCACCCAAAGTTCTCATACAAGAAGCATTTGTAAATATATTGTAAATATTTAACAATATTTAAAATCAAGAAAAAGTGGACTGAGTCAATGGACATTGATTCCAGAGCTGGAGGAGGTAGTCGCTTGCTTGGGACATCATGGTTTCTTGTGCAAAGGAGAAACTTGAAATGCAAGACAGCCATTAAAGGATTGCTGGTGCAGGAACCGAAAAAAAGGGAGCTCTTGAAATTAACTGAGATGCAAGAGGAGGTATGCAGGCCCATGTTGATTGAGAAACAATGATAAGAAAGAAAGGACAAGCATTTTTGAAGGGATTGCAAGTTGCAGGTTGGGAAGGACGCAACAATAATGGTGGCTGAGGCGAAGACCAATAAAAGGTTGGACGCGAAAAGAGAGAGAGAGAGGAGAGATTTAGAAGAAGAAAAAAAAGAGGGAAAATAGAGAGACGGATGAGGTGAGATTCAACACGAGCTTCCCATAGGCAACACTGAATAGAAGAGAAGAAAAAATAAGGGGACTGGCTCTTGATCCTTTGAGGTTGTGGGTTGAGTTAATGCTAGTCTCTAGACCCCTATAACATCTTCAGGTCCTTAGAGGTTGTGGGTTGAGATAGAATCCCTGGAGCCCTATAACACCTTGGGTATATGGAGGTTGTGGGTTGAGACATAGGTCTCTGGAGCATTGTAGCAGCTTGGGTTCCTGGAAGCTGTGGGTTGGGATGGAATCTCTAAAGCCCTATAACAACTTGAGTCCCCTTGAGGCTGTGGGTTGAGATAGCAGAATATAAAGCCCTATAACAACTTGGGTAGATGTCATCCTAAAGCTAAAGCGGAGGAAGATTAGAATGAAGATTAGTGGTTACCTCCTTGATGGTACAATGGATTTTGGACTCCCTAGAAGGGGGTGAATAACTATGTGAGCACTTGGGGATGAGGTTGGGCATCTACAGACTCCTGTTTTCAACCAAGTAAGAAGTTGTTAGTTGGTGGGATTGAGGAAGGAAGTCCTCTGGAATCTAGAAATCAGTGGCAGATTGTTGTGCTAGTCCTCGAAGCAAGCAAATCCCCCAGACTCTGGAATTTGGATCAGGGGTGACGACTCTAAGTAAGTGTGACTGCAACTGTCTATGGTTGGGTGGAGAGAACTTGTCCGAAACTTAGTTTCCCTGCATGTTCTAAGGTAAGTAATTGTGTATACTATCTAACTCTCAATGAATCATGTTATTGTGTTATGGATAATGGTTTTGAACTTAGGGACTGCATTGCACTGCTGAAACTCGCATATGTGATACATTCCTCATGGGAATACATTAATGTGATTTGTATACATGTATGTGTATGTGTTGAATACATGAATATATGTGTGAGAAAGCTAAAAGTGAAATATGTGTAACAATTTCTAATTGTAGGCATGGAATATCTAGCACATAAAAGGCATAATAAATCACATGGTAATGAATACTAGGCCATAATGTTGCACCAAGTCTAGATTCATGCATATGCTTGGTTGTGTGAGAAACAACATATAAATAACTCATTAAGAAAAAGACAGAACACGTTACAAATCATGGTCGTGCCATGAGAGCTTGGATTAACACTTGAAGAATAGTGGGCTCCGAGACCCTTTTTATTAATATAATATTACATGAAAGGCCCTATATATAGCAGTGTTTGTACTTGCTTGTGAGTTATTCGTTGTCACATTACAAGTTGTTGTGTTTCACAACGAGCACTGCCTTAATATCAAAGGGATTTTTCCCTGGTATCAGTCGAGTCACCAGCTTTACATGAATGTACTTCAGCCTTGCATTTTTGGTAGGAAGGATTGTTGTTTTTGGCATCTTAAGATGACAGTCGAGGAACCTGATGGCTCTCTATATCGACATGGAGCTGTTTGTAGGCCCGACACAGGGTCTGGTATCGTCGGTGTGTGGCAATCAAGATAGGAACCTCTCCAGAGTCTGCGCCAAGTCCGTGGTAGGTAATCCATGTAGGAGCGCCTCTGCCACCCAGAGTCCCCGTGAGATGGGAAGAATCGTAGGCTAGGAACTCGTTGGAGAATTGATCACTCAAGCTCGAGAGGGATAATATTATAAATCACCATATGCAACCAAGGGTACCATTGTGAAACTATGAAAGCACATCTGCAGGTCTACCTGACTCTTGAGAAGGAGCCATACTCGGCAAGGTTAGATCAGAGAAGCCTGTGGGAAAACGAAGCTTGTAATCGGGAAGGTTGTCGAGCTCTTCGTCCAAGACACTGTGTGATGCAGAGTCAAGAGTCTTTGACCAAGTCATGGTGGGAATAGGAAGAGAATCTTGAGGAAGGAGGCGATGAGCTTATAGAAGAAGTTATGCTAACCTTATCCCCTAAACGGTAAAAACTTTAGTCAAAGGAGGCTCCTGGTTGGTGGAGATAGATTCCCTTCACACGATTGGTCAGAATGAGAGGGAAGCATAGAAGATAATTTAAATTAGTTTCAGGGACTTAGTGGGAAAAAGGGCTTCAAGGTTTTGTCGAGAGATGGTGAAAAATATCTCTTTGTTCCCCGAACCCATTAGGCAGGGGAAGGCGGCTAGAAGGGGCCACCTCGGAAACTGGGAAGGTTGAAACCCAAGAGAGTTGTGTGGATGGTGTTTTAAAGGGTTTTGGGTTTGAGGGTTATTGTTCACCACGTAAGGCCTATTGGAAATTGTAACTAGGTTCATTCTTCATTTAATGTATTTGCTTCATCATGTAATATACTTATCAAAAGAATAAAGAAAATAATAATAATTAATATTATTGTGACTTATTAAAGAATGGGTTTCATGCTTGGGTCACCTTGCTTTAGGTAAAAGTCCCCATTGAGGACCTCTAGGATTTATTTTGAGTCAAAGTCATTTTACTTTTCAAGAGGCCCTTCTTGGGCTTTTGAATTATGTAAAAAGGTTAAGTATTGAGTCAAATATGATTTAAGTATCCTCCACACCAAGTCGGCCTAGAAGAGAGATCAAGCCGGCCTGAGGACCCTAATTCGACCCACAAGAAGTCTATAAATACAAGCTAGTCGAAGTCATTTGGAGCATCAATCTCTCACAAGAAGTTCGATATCTCTCTAGCTGGGAAAAATGCAAAGTCTGTTGTCGGGAAGCCGAAATAAGTGCGAGTTTGGGGGAGTATAAGGAGAAAGGAAAAATCGAAATTTTGGTGCCTCTCTCTCTGTTTTGTGTCCTAGATTGGGAGATCGAAGTCTTCCAAGTTTCACTGTTTTCAGAATTTGCCAGTTGCCGGAAGGTGTTGGCTAGTTGAAGTTGCTGGAAAGGGGTCGAATTCTTGGTATGTGTGTGTTTGTTTAATCAAACCCTAGTTTAAATCAAGTTTGGTGTATGTCTAACTCTTATTTGATATCTATTGAAGTTGGGTTTGACTAACACATGATATAAAATGCCTTTGAATGATGATGAAACCCTAGGTATATATAGATATGTCCTTTTGGTCGAAACCCTAGCCTGGTCTAGGTAAGATGTATTAATTTTGTCAGACATATGATATGCTTATGAATGATTATGAATACCTAGATATGTGCGTTGACCTGGTTATTGATGGTCATAAGTCTTAGGATTTAATATAAGTCCTTGTCTGAGATTCTAGGATGATGATATTTGGAAATCAAGGTTTTTGCAGCTAAACCCTAGTGATAGTTAAATTGTCTAGTATGTGTGATATAACAATTTGAGATCTATTTATTGATTGTTGAGATTATGAGAAAAGAATTATAGGGTTTTGGAGTTGAACCTTAGTAGAATTAAAATCTCTAATGTATGATGACAATATGATGATTGAGATTTATGATAGTTGAAATCTGAATTTTGGTTGGGATTGATATTTGATTGAAAATCTAGGGTTTTCAACTAACCTTAGTGGAAGTTGGTCATGTTAATGACTAAGCTATGATTGATTTTGATTGATTCTTTTCTATGAAATCTAGGATTTGTATCAAAACCCTAGTAAGAAATCTAGCATATGAATTTTGAAAGGTTGTTAGATTCCTTATATTTGTTTGAATTGTTTCTAGGGTTTGCTATATGTTGTAGTAATATATGTCATACCTTTGAAAGAAACATTGAAACCCTAGATGGAATGAAAGTTGTTATGAAGTAGTCTAGGGTTTATGACAAAGTCCCTAGTAAGATGTTGAAGAGTATATGTCTCTTGTTTGCAATTAAGTCTGGCTATCTGATATGTATAAAGATGAAATGATTCCATGATTATGATATGGATAACTTCATTCTTCTATAGTTTTGGTTGTGCTTTCTATCTATGTTGATTAGGTACACAATATTCAATATGGCGAAGATGCTCATTGATGTGACAAGCATGATGAGGATGCTAATAACTCTGATGAAATGGTTGGAATTGGAAATATTCTCCGATGACAAAAATAAGAAGTTGATCTCCTTGAGGAAGCCTACATAGAAGAGATATCCCTAAGATTAAGAGGTAGTCCAGATGAAGAGATTCTTCCTGGTTGAGAGGGAGGGCATAACTTCGATTTTGTTAATGAATTTCAGAGGATATGTTGTTGCAAGAAAAGTAGGAAAGGAAAGTACATGCTTGAGGAATCTTCTATGAAAGATTCAGTTGATAGTCCTACGAAGTTAAGGAGCGACATCTAGACTGACCTCAGAGGTTTGTATTTGATTTTGTACATGTATATTATTGATTGGGGTTGTGTTTTTACAGGTCAATTTCTTGAAGGTTTTTGATAGCATGTTGGTTACCGGTCAATTTGATTAGGAAATATTTTTTGTCCTTGATTTGTTAGATCAAGGGGTGTTGAGACTTTAAGAGTGAAGCATTGCCTATGAGGACATCTGACCCACACTTTGTGTTGACGTCTAGGTCCCAAAGCTGGAAATGTTGTGTTGATCATTGAGATTTGACACACACATGGTTTTATGGGTTAATAGTTAGCAACTAAACCTGATGGTACCTAGAGAGGCTGAAAGCTTAAGTCCATCTTATTCCCACCTAGATAGATTTCCCTAGTCAGGAATCTAGTCTGTGACATTGTCGTGCCTAAATTGTTGAGAGACCAATGGAGATATTTCCCTGGCCAGGAATCTACTCGATGGCATTGCGGTGCCTAAAATTCTTCATGGTTCATATAGTTTGAGATCTTCTATTTTACTTGTACATGATGAATAACTCCTTAGTTAAGAGGGAGTTTTGGAAAATGTAACTAGGTTCAGTATTCATTTAATGTATTTGAGTCATAATGTAATGTACTTATCAAAAGAATAAAGAAAATATTTATTATTATTATTGTTGTTACTTATTAAAGCATGGGTTTCATGCTTAGGTCACCTTGTTTTAGGTCAAAGTCCCCATTAAGGAACTATAGGATTTATTCTTAGTCAATAGAGGTATTGTACTTTTAAAGAGATCCTTTTTGAACTTTTGAATTATGTAAAAAGGTTAAGTATTGAGTCAAATATGATTTAAGTATCCTCCACACCAAGTTGGCCTAGAAGAGAGATCAAGTCGGCCTAAAGACCCTAATTAAACCCACAAGAAGTCTATAAATACAAGCTAGTAAAAGTCATTCAAAGCATCAATCTCTCAAAATAAGTTCAATATCTCTTGTAGTAGGGAAAAGTGCGAAATCTATTGTCGGGAAGCCGAAATAAGTGCGAGTTTGGGGGAGTCTAAGAAGAAACGAAAAATTGAAATTTTGATGCCTCTCTCTCTCTCTCTCTCTCTGTTTCGTGTCTTGGATTGTGAGATTGAAGTATTCCAAGTTTCACTATTGTTAGAAGCTGTCAGTTGCCGGAAGCTATTGTCTAGTCGAATTTGCTGGATAGGGGTCGAAATTCTGGAAGGCTTACTTAGTGTGGAGGGAAGATCTGGTCTTGGTCTAGGGTGAAGAGTCTTAAATAATACTACTAGGTTTTCCCCTCCAGGGGGGTTTTTCCCTGGAACTGTGCCTACATCTGGTGTCTATTGTTTTATGTACTACTTCTTTGGTAATTGTGTGATAAACTGAAAGAAAAAAGATATAAAGAATCGTAATCGTAAGAAGCATCACAAGTAATTATCAAGAATAAGAACATCTTTTTGCCTTTTTTATTTTCTAACAAGGCCCGATCGTTGAGGGATCTGTCATTCTCTGTAACCCATACACAGGCATCCCATTGTCATAGTGGAAATGACGTCAGTGTGATGCCTTGAGAGGAACATGGAAGGAAGTTTGGGAATCTTGAGTGACCACAAGAGCCACCAATGGGTGATCTGGGGAAAACACATGGTTGGGGAACATCGACATCATGTTAATTGGGTAATGGTTGGATACCAGAGGTCGAACACCCTGTGAACACAGATGGAAGAATGTTCTAGGGAATCCCAGACACTGGGGACCATCAGTTGATGACACATCAGTTAACGAAGATTTCTATGTCCCTTAGGGTCATTACTCAGAAGTAATTGGATGGAGGCATCGAGGTTATGGGGCCACAAGGAAATCGATACATAGCATGTGGAGGATCATGTGGCACCCTGGAACAATGGAATCACATACCCATTGCGAAATAAATATCGGTAGATACAGGTGTCGGGATGGACGAAAGTTGGATGGTCGGACTCATATCAATATGGTAGGCTGGTAGTAGGAGAGTTGGCCGTTGGTGCAGAGTCGTGACACATCAGCCGATAGGTCTGGTTTGGAGGGGAGGTCTCGAATAAGAAATTTGATACGTCCTAAGGGTCCCAGAGATGTGACATTTCAGCCAAGTAGACTGATTCCAGGGGGAGTCTCATGTTAGGAGTCAAGATGTTGAGAGGGTTCCGAAGTCACACCTAATGGAAAAAAAAGTACACATAGTTATCTTTTACCCCATTCCTCCAATGTTAAATGCAGGGGTCAGGTATGTTACAGAGTGGTATCAGAGCATTCAGGTTCAATACTTGGACTTGATGGGCTTCGTCATGAGAAATTGAGGAAGTTTAATTAAGTAATTATAATACCGAGTCAGTTTGGACTGTGCTTGCTAATTGTTAATGAAATTGTGGTAGAATAAGTTAGTTGATGGCTAACAGCTCTATGGGAGCATGATTGTGATTGTGAATACATTTTCTTCATTAGTTATGTGCCAATTGCATGATTGAATGAGTATTGCATATGATTTATAAATGGATTGTACGTTAACATTTTTTTTTATTACCGTAGGAAACCCCATGACACTCTGTGAATGCAGTCTCATGATCCTGATTTGTGTTTAATGTTGTTTTAAAATGTCTCACAATGTGTTTTATTGAAATCATGTTACAAAAAACATAACAGAAAAATATACAGTGATGAGAACCAGAATGGTCAAATATTGTTCCGATCATTCCTAGCATGGAAGTGATGGAGATAGAACCAACGAAGAAGATAGATCAATTGGGCAAGGGGGAGTAAATCAATCCTCGGATTGGATGGACACCCTGAGAAGTATTCAGGATGAGGTGAGGAACTTTAAGGTTGGTAATGTGAGGATGGTAAGAGCCCAAGAGAGACATGTTGAGATCAATGGGGTTGTCTGTAACAACCCTGGTGGAAATTTCATGTAATAAAAGTTAATAAAGGAAAAATATGACCACGCTTAAGGGACACTTATTCCACGTTGAATGTTGGGAAAATATATCCTAATGGGCATCACAGGGTGTGTGTTTTGGCTAAGGAAAATTGGCAAAGGCTAAGGCAAAAAAGAAAAAAAGGAATTTTAGCACATTTATTTATGAAAATAAATAAAATTAGGAGAAAAGTAAGGTGAAAGGTCACAGGTTGCATGTGAGGAGGAAAATGAAGGAAAAATAATGGAAAATAAAGAAATTAGAGGCCTCATTCATAAAAAGGATCCTAAGGATCAGTTGGTAACCTTTTGTCAATTTATCTTTGGAGCTCTCTTATTATTCTCTCTCTCTCTAGCTCTTGATCACTTAGAGTTTCTTGGAGCACTCTAGCTTTGGATCAAGGCATGAAAAGAAAGCAAAGTAAAGGAAAAACAAGCATGGATCAAGAAAAGGATAGCAAGATCAAGCAACTTCATGAAGAATAATTGCACGTAACCTCTTGCATGTGTGATTTCGTAGCTGGTTTGGACATGCACGACTTTGCATGTTGGTGTATGGTTCTCTTATTGTCAGTGGCAAGGATTTGCCTGGTTATGACAATGATTTTCAACCTAGCCTTTCCTTTCTCTGGATGCCATGGTGTTGGGATGTTTATTTTGGTTTTTGAGCTTTGGTTTGTCGGATGGATTTCAGAATCTGGGGTGGAGGTGGTCTCAAGTTCCATTCCCAAAGGCCTAGGAATCCCTTGATTGGTTTTGGTGGGATACACAGTAAAGCCCAAGGGAGAAGTCTTGGATTAGGGCTTAGTGATCTGGGATTGGATTGCGGTAAATCTCAAGAGACAAGGAGACAAAAAATTCCTCAAGGATAGTGATGGATTCTGGATGGCATTCCAAGTTCGGTTGGGTTGTGATCGGAGCACCGGTTTTGGTGTGATCACGGTTTGATGAGGGGGGAGGTGGTTTAACCTCTCGATTCCATTGGTTGTTCTATGAGAACCCACATTCATGCTTGGAATATGACACGGGGGTGACTGTCTGAAAGAGAGATTTGGTTAAGCCATGTCTATGGTTAGGTGGTACGTGGAAGTCCTGAACCTGGTCAGATTTGCCTATGATTAATAAAAGCTAAGTTCTATCAAACTTTCACTTGTGTATAGGTGGATTTAATGGCTGCATTATCTCTGATATTTATATGGTTTTATGATGGTTATAAGCATGGTTGAATGACTAGTTTATGTCATGGTTATTTCATGTAATTACTTGTAACTATTAAATGGATGGATGCAAGACCTCATTGATGATATAATAGTTCACTAGAGAAGGAGGTGATCCTTCCGTTATGTTTCATAAGTTATTTAAGTCATTTATGCTTTGTCTTGTATTCTAGACCTGTAGGTTGCATTGATGCCAAGTGTTTGACAAAATGTTAGTCCTGGTTGGGGATGCTCAGGCCTAGTCTTGAGGCTGAGTTTTGATTTATCATCATTGTTATCATGTCTTTAATGGATTTTGAAGGTTCCAGCAAGTTCTGCGTAGAGGTCGGGGTTCTATGCTAGAAATGTGGCTCAAATCTCAGGATTACTAGCAAATCAGAGTATTTCCTTAGGGAGTAATACATTTGGCTAAAGGCTGGAGAGCGTTATAGTTCACCTGGGTTATGGCTAGGGAGCGTTACTCTGGACTAAGTTGGCCAAAACTTCAGTAGGACCCATGGGAAATATATCTAAAGTGCGTGTTTGGTTCCTGTGGGCCCTGAGGCTGATGTTGGATGACTCTATATTATGATTTTGTCGGTTCCCATTCCTTAAGGTCACATAGGAGATTAAATCCCATCATAGTAGCCTCTCATCTCATGTTTACCCCAGTTGACATGGTTACTTTGGGTAGACCTAGGAGGGGGTGTTACAGATTGGTATCAAAGCATGGTTCACCCCTCAAACTGGATGGGCGGTGTGCGTTGGTCATGCATGCATGTCAATTACATGTGTGTCTCTCACATTTGTGTTCCATGTCCTTGAAGCATTACATCATGTTGATCATGGTTGTATTAAGGTTATCATGAGGAACTTGATGTGGTTTTTTGAAATGTATCATCAGGTGTACATGGCTGGTTACTTGATTATATGTAGCTTGATGATATGCAGCTTGACTGCATCCTTGTATGTTAGGTTGCATTCTTGGTTAATCTAACACATGTATCAGTATTGTAGGTTGATTACAAGAATTGATCGCTTATGCTCTACTACATGCGGTTATGTGTACGTGTAGTCGATTTGGCATTGCTTATGCATGTTCATAGATGCATGTGATAATGTGTGCAAGGGAATAATGATTGTTATCATCCATGCGGTCATAGCATGCATTATTGATATGCCCTTGCATTGATGACCGATCCTACCTAGAATTATATTTGTGTGTTGATGCACTTATTCGATGAATGTCTATATGATATTATGTTTATGTTATACATGTATCACATTGAATGGGTGATCATGTAAATAATATATTCTTCTCGAGCTACACTACGGTATGTTGATTTATTGTGATTTGGTTATGTGACATATTATGCATGGCAGGAAGAAACATCAATGGCTAGCAAGATGATATATTACAAAGACTCTCCCTATGAATCTGAAGGGCAATATGGTATTGAGAAAACTTCCGATTTGGAAGTTACATTGAGAAGCTTGAAGGAAGAAATAAGGAGTTGCAAAGCAGACAATGACAAAATCATGTAGGCACAAGAGAAACAAGCAGAGGTGAATGCGATACTGCTTCAGAGTTTTTCAAATTTGCAGCGACAAGGACCACTTCGGATCATCCATGTATAGGAGGACAAGACTAATGGGGCATATGGCAACAACTCTCATAGTAGACATAGGTTGGATAGGTCTGACACAATCAAAGATGGCAAGATGTTGGACACTCTGGATAGGAGAGGTACTGGACACATGTATTATTCTAGTTCTGGTTATGATAGGCATCACGATCGTCATCATTATCATCCTTACAGGAGGAGTGATAAGGGATAATTTCCAAATGAGTTTACGAAAGCGAATCCACCTACCTTTGATGGAGAGATGAAGAAATCATAGGATGCAAAAGCATGGTTACTGGGTATGAAGAAATTCTTCAGATTGCATGATTGCTTAGAAAACATGAAAGCAAGGATAGCCACTTTCAGTCTCAAAGGTAAAGCGGATATTTGGTGGGAAGATGTGAAGAATGTTAAAGGTATTGATGAAGATGTTTTGACTTGGCATGTGTTTGAAAGGCTCTTCAAGAAGAATTACTTGTCAAAGAGGTACTCTGATGACAAAGCTAAAGAGTTTTATGAGTTTCAAATGGGTTCTATGACAGATGAGGAGTATACCAGTAGGTTTCTAGAGATGTTTTGTTATGTGCCTTACCTCAAGGAGGAGAAGGCTAAGGTTAATTGATTCATCAATGGATGGAAAGTTGCATTCAGAGACTGGATTGAGTTCGATGAGCCTAGATCGTTGGAGGGGGCCATCCGAAAGTTGAAGCATTGTTATGAGTAGTTGAAGTGCAAAGTTGAACCTAAAAATGACTTGACAAGAAATGACAAAGCTAAAGGAAAATGACCACCAAAGAGAGGAAGACCTCAAGATGCAAGTGAGAAAGAGAATGTAGTTCCTTACAAAATATTCAATATAGCTAAGAAGGGACATGGAGAGTAGCAGGCTAGAGGCAGTGGTAGGGAACCATTGCAATGTTAGATATGTGGTCAGGATCATCGTAAGAGGGATTGTACGCAATAGGTGATAGACCCGAGATCTACATTGCTCAGGAGGTGCATACAGTTGGTGATGTTGGTCATAGCATTCCTCGGATATATGCAGTTGTAGACAACAGGTAGGCAAATCGTCAGGAATTAATCATTGAGATGGACGGTAAGCTTTGTGATCAAGTTGTTTCTATTTTGGTTGATCCTGGATCTAAATATAGTTATAGTAATCCTGACCCGGTGTATAAGTGTGGCTTCAGAAAATAAATCTTGGCTGGTACAGTTGGCTATAGGTATGAAGAAGTGAGTTCAACATTGGGTAAGAGCTTGTGCATTTAAGTTAAATGGCATGCATACAACAACACATTTGAATGTATTTCCATTGGGATATATAGAATGCTTTTGGGTATGGATTGTTATACCTTCACAGGACCAAAGTGGATTACTTCAATAAGGCCATTGAGTGTGTGGATGATAGTTGTGGAAAGAGGACTTTGAAGGGAAAGAAGAAGCCTACATCAGTGAGGATGATTAACACTATGTAGGCTAAGTGCAGTTGCATAAAAATTTGTGTGGTGTTTGCAGTAAAAATTTCTAGCGACAAGGGTAAGGAGGTTGAGGGTGCAGATGTGTTAAGCAAGTACCCAGTTTTGCAGCAGTTTCAGGATATATTCCCTAAGGACATTACATAGTTTCCACCTCACAAGGAGGTAGAATTTTCTATTGAATTGGTGCTAGGGTCAGCTCCAACATCAAAAGCACCTTACAGGATGAGCACACGTGAGTTGGTAGAGTTGAAGTAGCATTTGAAGGAAATGTTGGACAAGGGATACATCAAACCCAGTGTATCATCTTAGGGCGCACCAATGTTGTTCGTAAAGAAGAAAGATGGTACTCTTAGATTGTATATTGATTATAGGTAGTTGAACAAGGTAATGTTCAAGAATAGGTGCCCTTTGTTGAGGATTGATGATTTGTTTGATTAGTTGAAGGGAGCAACAATGTTCTTTAAGATCAACTTGAGATCAGGACAACATCAGGTTTGCATCAACAAAGTTGATATCTTCAAGACTGTGTTCAGGATCAAGTATGGGCATTATGAGTTTGTTGTTGTTCCATTCGGTTTGACTAATGCTCTAGCTACATTCATATGTTTGATGAATAATGTGTTGCATCCTTATTTGGATAAGTTTGTTATTTTTTTCATTGATGACATACAGGTATGTTCTAAAAATGAGGAAGAAAATGTCGAACATCTAGCAAGAGTGTTGAGGTTACTAAGACAACATTAGTTGTATGCTCAACTTAGCAAATGAAGCTTCTTTCAGACTGAGGTACATTACTTGGGACATGTTGTATCCAAGGAAGGAATTGTAGTAGATCCAGAAAAGATAAAGGTTATCATGGAATGGACAACTACTAAGAATGTAGATGAGGTGAGATCATTCATGGGATTGGCAGGTTACTACAAGAGGTTCATCAGGAACTTCTCACGAATTGCATATCCTATCACATCATTGCAGCAGAAAGGTAAGAAGTTCGAATGGACAAAAGAATGTGAGGCTAGTTTTGAGCAGCTTAAGTAATTGTTGAGACAAGCACTAGTGCTAAAGATTGCAGATCTGGATAAGGAGATTGTAGTGTGTACATATTCTTGAAAGAGAGGATGTGGTGGAGTTCTTATACAAGAAGGACATATAATGTGTTATGAGTCACAAAAACTGAATGCACATGAGAAAAACTACCCAACACATGATCTTGCATTAGTAGCGATTATACATGCATTGAAGATCTGGAATATTATCTTTTGAGCAGGAGGTTCACATTGATGAGTGATCACAGTGGGTTGAGATATTTTTTTTATCAGCTGAATCTAAATGCCAAGAAAGCTAGATGGTTGGCTACCCTTAGTGAGTTTGACTTCGAGATCATATACTTCAAAGGAAAGGAGAACCAGGTTGTAGACACTCTTAGCAGAAAGGCAAAGGTAAATCATATAGCAACTATGAGCTCTTATGGGACAAAGTTATAGCATAGGATTTTGCAGGAAGGACATCGGGATGACAAATACATGGAGATCATGCACATGTTACAACAGGGTACAGGTACATATGTAGGTAAAGGTATGGGTGCAAGTACAAGTACAGGTGATCAGAATGCAAATTATCATCTCATGATAGATGGACTGGTGAGATTTAGAGACAGGATCTATGTATCAAATTGTAGTGAGCTGAAGAAGATTATCTTGAGGGAGTTTCATGTCAAGCCATACTCAGGTCATATAGGATATCAGAAGACATTGACAACAATACAAAAGTTATACTATTGTCTGAATCTGAAAAAGGAAGTAGTAGAGTTCGTTGCTAGATGTTTATATTGTCAGCAGGTAAAGGCGGAATGCAAGCATCTAGGTGGTCTACTACAACCTATAACAATTCTATAATGGAAATGGGAGGTGATTTCCATGGATTTAATCATAGTTCTTTCGAGGATGGTGAAGTAGAATGATTCTATTATGGTTGTGGTCTATAGGTTGAGCAAGGTAGCTCACTTCATTCTAGTAAAGACTATATATTCAGCGAATGAGGTAGCACAGGTGTTCATCAGAGAGAGAGTGAGACTACATGGTGTATCAAGGAAGATTGTGTTGGACAGGGATGCGAAGTTCACTTCCAAGTTTTGGAAGGAGCTATCTGCAGGCTTGGGTACAAAGTTGGCCTTCAATACAACTTATTTCTGCACATAGATTGATAGACAAAGAGGGTCAATAGGATCTCGAAAGATATGTTGAGGATGTAAATGATGCACCAACAGAGGAAATGGGAAGAGTATCTACCATGATGTTTTGCTTTTGAATAGGTTATTCATTGTAAATATTGCAATGAGCTAAGCTATAAAGCTCCATAGGCAGTCTGTTTTCCTTTCAACAGCTTTGATGAGGTCATGGTGTCTTTTAACACTGAGGATGATGTTTCCCAAGGGTGAGGGTTTTGTAACAACCATGGTGAAAATTTCATGTAATAAAAGTTAATAAAGGCAAAATAAGACCATGGTTAAGCGACATTTATTCCAAGCAGAATGATGGGCACAGATATCCTAATGGGCATCACTGGATGTGTGTTTTTGCTAAGGAAAATTGGAAAACACTAAGGAAAAGACATTAAAAGGAGAAAATGCGTTTTGGCACATTTATTTATGAAAATAAATGAAATTAGGAGAAAAGTAAGGTGAAAGGTCAAAAGTTGCATGTGAGGAGAAAAATGAAGGAAAATAATGGAAAATGAAGAAATTAGAGGCCTCATTCATAAATAGGCTTCTTAGGATCAATTGGTAACTTTTTGTTTATTTAGCTTTGGAACTATCTCATTATTCTCTCTCTGTCTCTGTCTCTCTCTCTCACTCTTGGTCACTTAGAGTTTCTTGGAGCACTTTAGCTTTGGATTAAGGAAGGAAAAAGAAGCAAAGGAAATGAAAAACAAGCAAGGGTCCAGGAAAGGAAAGCAGGATCAAGTAGCTTTAGTAGGAATACTTGCAGGTAACCTTTTGCATGTATGGTTTCCTACATGGTTTGGACATGCATGGATTTGCATGTTGGTGTATGGTTTTCTTGTTGTCGGTGGCATGGCTTTGTCGGGTTATGAGAATGGTTTTCAACCTAGCCTTGCCTTTCTCCGGATGCCATGGTGTTGGGATGTTTATTTTGGTTTTTTAGCTTTGGCTGTTGGATGGATTTCAGAATCCGAGGCGGAGGTGGTCTCAAGTTCCATTCCCAAAGGCCTAGGAATCCCTTGACCGGTTTTGGCGAGATACATAGTAAATCCCGAGGGAGAAGCCTCAGTTTAGGTCCTAGTGATCTGAGTTTGGATTGTGGTAAAGCCTTAGAGACTTGTCTCAGTTTAGAGCCTAGTGATCCGGTTTGGATTGTGGTAAAACCTGAGAGGTAAGAAGACGAAAAATTCCTGAAGGATAGTGATGCATTCTAGATGGCATTCCAAGTTCGGTTCGGTTGTGATTGGAGCACCAATTTTGGTGTGATCATGGTTTGATGAGGGTGGAGGTGGTTTAACCTATGGATTCCCTTGTTTGTTCTATGAGATCTCAAATTCATGCTTGGAATATGGCACAGGGGTGACTGACTAAAAGAGAGATTTGGTTCAGCCATGTCTATGGTTGGGTGGTACGTGGAGGTCCCGAACTTGATCGGATTTGCCTATGATTAGTAAAAGCTAAGTTCTCTCAATTTTTCACTTGTGTATAGGTGGATTTAATGATTGTCTTATCTCTTATATTTACATGGTTTTATAAGCATGGTTGAATGAATGGTTTATGTGATGGTTATTTCATGTATTTACTTATAACTATCAAATGGATGGATGCAAGACCTCATTGTTGATATAATAGTTCGTTGGAGAAGGAGATGATCCTTCAGTTATGTTTCATAAGTTATTTCACTCATTTATGCTTTGTCTTATATTCTAGACCCATGGGTTACAATGATGCCAAGTGTTTGATAAAATGTCAGTCCCTGTTGGGGATGCTCAAGCCTAGTCCTGAGGTTGAGTTTTGATTTATCATCATTGTTATCATCTCTTTAATGTATTTTGAAGGTTCCAGCAAGTTCTGGGAAAAGGTCGGGGTTTTGTGCTAGAAACGTGGCTCAAATCCTGGGATTACTGGCAAATCAGAGTGTTTCCTTAGGGAGTAACACATTTGGCTAAGGGCTGGAGAGCGTTATAACTCACTTGGGTTGTGGCTAGTGAGTGTTACTCTGGCCTAAGTTGGCAAAAATTTCAGTAGGACCCAGGGGGAAGATGTCTAAAGTGCTTGTTTGGTTCCTGTGGGCCATGAGGCTGATGTTGGATGACTCTATATTATGATTTTGTTGGTTCCACTTCCTTAAGGTCACATAGGAGGTCGAATCCCATCATAGTAGCCTCTCGTCTCATGTTTACCCTGGTTGGCATGGTTACTCTGGGTAGACCTGGGAGGGGGTGTTATAGATTGATGTCACCCCTCGGACTGGATGGGTAGTGTGCGTTGGTCATGCATGCATGTCAGTAACATGTGTGTCTCTTACACTTGTGTTCCATGTGCTTGAAGCATTGCATCATTTTGATCATGGTTATAGTAAGGTTATCATGAGGAACTTTATGTGGTTTTGTGAAATGAATCATCTGAAGTACATGAATCGTTACTTGATTATATGCATCTTAACTACATTCTTGTATGTTAGGATGCATTCTTGGTTATTTGATTATATGTATCAGTCTTATAGGTTGATTACAATAATTGACTGCTTATGCTCGACTACATGCGGTTATGTGTATGTGTAGTCGATTAGGCATTGCTTATGCATGATGTTGATAGTTGCATGTGGCAGTGTGTACAAGGGAATAATGGTTGTTGTCATGCATGAGGTCATAGCATGCATTATTGATATGGCCTTGAATGATGAATGATCCTACCTAGAATGATATTTGAGCGTTGATGCACTTATTTGATGAATGTCTATATGCTAATATATTTATGTTATACATGTATCACACTGATTGAGTGATCTTGCATATAAGATATCCTCCCCAAGCTACACTAAGGTACGTTGATTTACTGTGATTTGGTTATGTGACATACTATGCATGGCAGGAAGAAACATCAATGGCTAGCAAGATGGTAGATTACAAAGACTCTCCCTATGAATCCAAAGAGTAGTATGGTGTTGGGAATCCTTCCGATTTGGCATTTACATTGAGAATCTTGAAGTAAGAAATAAGGAGTTGCAAAGAAGATAATGACAAAATCATGCAGGAACAAGAGAAACAAGCAGAGGTGAATGTGATACTACATCAAAGTTTGTCATATTTGTAGCGATAGGGACCATTTCGGATCATCCATGGATAGGAGGTCAAGATTAATGGGGTATATAGAAACATGTCTCATAGTAGACACATGTCAGATAGATCTGACATGATCAAAGATAACAAGATGTTGGACACTCCAAATAGGAGAGGTACTAGACACAAGTATTATTCTAGTTCTGGTTTTGATAGACATCATGATCATCATTGTTATAATCCTCATAGGAGGAGTGATAAGGGATACTTGCTAGATGATTTTAAGAAAGCGAAGCCACCTACCTTTGATGGAGAGATGAATAAATCACTAGATGTAGAAGCATGGGTGTTGGGGATGAATAAATTATTCAGATTGCATGATTACTAAGAAAACATGAAAACAAGGATAACCACTTTTAGTCTTAAAGGTAAAGCGGGTATTTGGTGGAAATATGTGAATAATGTAAAAGGTATTGATGAAGATGATTTGACTTGGCATGCGTTTGAAAGGCTCTTCATGAAGAAGTATTTTTCAGACAGGTACTATGATAATATAGCTAAGGAGTTTTATGAGTTGTGGATTGGTTCTATGACATATGAGGAGTATACCAGTAGGTTTTTAGAGTTGTTGCTATCTGTGCCTTACCTGAAGGAGAAGAAGGCCAAAGTTCAGAGAATTATTAGTGGATTTCAAGTTGCATACAAAGACCAGATTGAGTTCGATGAACCTAGATCATTGGAGGAGGCCATCCAAAAGTTGAAGCATTGTTATGAGCAGTTAAAGAGAAAAGTTGAGCCTAAACATGACTTGAAAAGAAATGAAAAATCTAAAGGAAAATGGCCACCAAAGAGAGGAAGACCTCAAGATGCAAGTGAGAAAGATAATACAGTTCATTACAAAATATTTGATACAACTAAGAAGGGACATGGAGAGCATCAGACTAGAGGTGGTGGTAGGGAACCATTGCATTGTTGGATATGTGGTAAGGATCATTGTAAGAGGGACTTTATGCAGTATGAGAGTGGTGGTAGAGCCCAAATCTACATTGCTTAGGAGGTGCATATAATTGGTGATGTTGGTCATAGCATTCCTCAGATATATGCAGCTATGGAAAACATGTAGGTAGATCATCATGTATCGATCATTGAGATGGACGGTAAGCTTTGTGATCAAGTTAGTTCTATTTTTATTGATCCTGAATCTAAATATAGTTATATTAATACTGACCTGGTGGATAAGTGTGGTTTGAGAAAAGAAGCGCATGCAAAATCTTGGTTATCACAATTGGTTATAGGTACGAAGAAGCAAGTTCACCATTAGGTAAGAGCTTGTTCATTTGAGTTAAATGGTATGCCTACAACACCACATTTGAATGTATTTCCATTTGTATTGTCTAGTATGCTTTCAGATATGGATTGGCTATACCTTCACATGACCAAAGTGGATTGCTTCGACAAGGCCATTGAGTGTATGGATGATAGTGGTGAAAAGATGACTTTGCAGGGAAAGAATAAGCCTACATCAGTGAGGATGGTTACCACTATGTAGGCTAAGCATAGTTGCAGAAAAGGTTGTGTGATGTTTTTTGTATGAATTTCTAGCGAAAAGGGTAAGGAGGTTGAGGATGCAGATGTGTTAAGTAGGTACCCAGTTTTGTAACAATTTTTTTTTTTTTTAACTGTAACGATTAATATATTGATAGATCAATGGTTTGGTTGTAACCTAATCAATCGACATTACATGGAGGCATGAATACACAAATCCATAATATGCCAAGCAACCTTTCCATTTTTGATTTCGATATCTGTGAAGTTTGGTCTACGCAGCTTTGATTGAGCTATGGTATGGCTGTCCACACTGTTTCTTTTGAGTTTTTTTTTTTAAAACCTTGAGCTAGCATGCATCCCTCATTGGCTTTGATGTCTGCTTCCTTGTTTGAGCTGCGAAGGATGTGAAAAAAGGAGGAGGAGGTAAAATGAACCAGCAAGTTGCGCAGCCTCTGGAGAGTATTGTTGGGAGCCGGATTGCTAAAATTATCCTTTGAGTTTAATGTTTTTATCAAGAGTTCTGAGTCCCCAAAGACCTAAAGGGCTTTGTGTCCCTGTTCCTGTGCAATCTAGAAGCCTTTAAGAAGCCTGAGAATTTCTACCTCGTTGTTTGTGTTTTTCCCTAGTCCCCAACTGTAGCTATCTATTCGGGAGCCGTCCTGAGAGTAGACCACACCTCCTGCACCAGAGATCCCTGGATTACCTTTAGAGGCGCCATCAAAGAAAATTGTTACCTTTCCCTGTTTCCTCCACCAGGTTTGGAACTCTGCATCTATTGTTCTAATGCGCCTGTCAGGGTTGAATGTGGGGTGGGTAGGTGCTTTTTTCTGTCCTGGAAGAGAAGGGTTCCCAGCTAGTTTTGTTCCTCAGTTATGAGATTGTCATCTAACTTATTGGGGTAGTTTCCAAGAGCTTCCATCAAGGACACCTTAGCTCTGGCCACCACTGTCAAGGGTGAGGACTTTATATTGTTGAATATCTAGTTATTTCGGGCGAGCCAGAGTTTCCAGCAAATGAACTTGGGAATGGAGTGCCAGATCTGGTTACACAGTGATTGTGCACTGAGAGTCCTTGGATACCTTGTGGTCCAGGTGGAGAAGAGGTCCACGACTATACCCTAGAGAGTGCCGGGTGCATTGAGGCTGTGAAGGACAAGGGACCATACCGTTTGAGCAAAGGCACAACTTATAAAGAGGTGGTCCATGTTTCCAGGTGCGGACCTACACATGGTGCACTAATGCGCCCCTACTATGCCTTTGTGGGCAAGATTCTCACTTGTCAACACTTTCCTGTGAATGAGAAGGCAAGGGAAAATTTCACCTCGGGGATTCCGTATGTGTCCCATGTACGTTGCGAGATGGATGAGTTGTGAGCTTGATTTTGTGTGGGAAGCAAGGCTACAAAACCAAGCGCAAGGGTGTCGACTTCAGTCTTCCCCCACCTCCAAAGATATGAGGCATGTATGTTGACAGGTGCCGAGCCCTTCAACTTATCCAAGAGAAGGTGCTTTTGGTGAAGTAAATGTGTTGGCAGATTGGGGAGGACCTAGTCCTACCATTTTCCTTGTCTGTCCCAGGCAGAAATGTCAGTAAGACTGAGCAGGTTATTCTAGGAGAGCCAGTCATGAAGGTCAGCTAATTCCATTGAATGTTTTAGAGGGGGATTTCCCATGATTTTGTCTTGCCATATCAAAGTATTTTCTCCTTTTCTAGGCACTCTGTAAAGCTGTTTTTGGAAGGTGGCAAGCCCTTTTCTACATAAGTTCGACAACTGCGTGCCTTTGGGAATACTACCCGCTTGGAGATTTCTCAATGAGACTCCTTCAAAGTATTTTTTCTGAAGTAATTTGCTGACTAGATGGTTTTTGTTGGAGTAGATCTGCCAAAGGATTTTTCCACCTAAGGCAATATTGGCCAGGCCAGGGTCTCTAATCTGGATACCTCCTTCCAAGTTTGGCCTTTTCACTGTGTCCCAAAAGACTAACTGGAATTTCCTCTCATTTCCTTTGCCTCCTTGCCATAGGAAGTTTCTAAGTAGCTGTGAAATCTGATCCGTGATTGTCTTTGGAGCCAGGAGGAAAGAGGCCTGATAGGTAGGGAGGGAGGAAAGGACAAAATTTATGAGGATTAGCTTGCCAACATAGTTGAGCCACTTCCCACCCCAAGCAGCTATCTTGGTTTTGATCTTACTGATGAATTTAGTCCAGAATGAGGCTCGGTTAGTCCCCAGGGTTAAAGGTAGTCCCAAGTATTATATTTTTCCCGGGAGGCATAGCCTAGAAAGTCCACGATTCTAGCAATTCGAAGGATGGTTTGTTCCTCTGTATGCCAACTGTACACTGCACTTTTTATTTTATTGATAAGTGCTCCTGAAATGATATAGAAGCTTTGTAGGGTCACATTGAATTCTTTTGCTATTTGTGTGGAAGCTCCTCCCAACAGAAGAGAATCATCTATGAGTAAGGCATGGTTGATTGATTTTATTTCGGTCGTCGGTCGGATGCCCGAGAGAGAACCTTTGTTTCTTTCTGCTATCAATTTCCTGCTCAAGGTGTCTACCATTATAATGTATAGAAAGGGTGATAGTGGGCATCCTTACCTTATCCCCCTTGAAGCTTGGAAATAAGAGGTAGGTCGGCCATTTACCAGCGGGGCTATCCATGGTTTGTCAGTGCAGGCCTTGATCAAGTTCACAAAGGCTGGGCTAAATCCAAAGGAGATGAGGGTTTTGTAGAGAAATGATAGTTTTACTTGATCAAAGGCGTTGGTCATGTCCAACTTGATCAGCACCCCTTGCTCCTTCCTCTGATGGCTGGAGTGCATGGTTTCGTGTACAAGTATCACATTGTCCAAAATATGACTTCCTGCTACGAACCCTCCTTGACTGGGAGAAATAAGCTTACTTAGTAGGGGCTTCATTCTGTTTGCAAGCAATTTAGCAAGTATTTTGTAAGAGACGTTACATAGCGAAATGGGTCTAAATTTGTCAAAGGTAGCTGGATTCACTTCTTTGGGTATTAAGGCAAGAAAGTTGGATTTGGTGCTGCCTCCCACTTTTGCCTTTTTCTGGAAATCCTTTGCCATTCTTAGAAGGTCATTTTTTATGACTGTCCAACAGGCTCTGTAGAAATGTGTTGAGAAAACATTTGGGCTTGGGGCTTTGTCAAGCTCCATGCCCCATATTACATTGCTGATTTCTTCCTCCGTGAAGGCCTTCATAAGATTTGAATTATTTTCCTCATTAACCAAGGAAGGGATCTGGGAGAGGAAGTCATTGGAGATCGCCTCATCTCCTGTTCCATCCTCTATATATAACCGCTGGAAATGATTTTCAGCAACTTCTTTAATTTCGGCGAAACATTTGACGACTATCGCATCTGTTGAGGTGATTTCTGAAATGTGATTCCGGGAGAGGCGGGCTCTGAACTGCCTGTGGAAGAAGGCTTTGTTACGGTCACCTACTTTCAACCATAGGATTTGGGACTTAAGTCACCAAAATTCTTCTTCTTTTCTAAAGGATTTGAAAGAGGCAAGTTGGGCAGCTTATTCCTTCTCCAATTCTTGCATGGTTATATCTTTTCCCTCCATCTCCAGTTGTAATTCTGCTAACTATTGGACAATTTCTTTTCTATGTGTGGTGAAAGTGTTGGGAGGAATTTTGACCCATTCTTTCAGAGCTATTTTGGTTGCTTTCAATTTTTTCTCCCATGCATAACTGGGTGACCCGGTGATCATGGTAGACTAGGCCTTGGTAACAACTTCCATAAACCCTTCCTGCTTTATCCACAAAGGGCTGAAGCGGAATGGTATAGGCCCCAAATTTTCTTCCTCATCCAGTTGTAAGAGGATAGGTTTATGGTCCAAGGTGAGCTTTGGTAGGATTCTAGATGACACTATTCTATTTTCCCTGTTCTGTTGTTGGTCCAAGCGTATCTCCCCTTCTTGGGTGTAAGGTCAAGAAGATCCCACTGCTGAATTATGTCTTCCACAAAGGGTAACAAAGGATCTCTGCTATTATTGCCCCCTCTTTTTTCTTTTGGATCTAGGACAATGTTTAGATCTCCTTCTATTATGATGTTCATAGGAGAATAGCTTACAAAGTCAAAGAGTGTTTGCCAAAACTCTTTTTTCTCAAGCTAAAGGGTGGGAACATAAATATTAAACAGGGTGAAAGTGAGCTTGCTTGCTTTATGTCGAAGCTCGGTGTAAATCCAATGTTGAGTTTCGAAAGAGTTTTCCAGCTGGAACAATTCCTCCATCCAGACCGTGGCAATTCCTCTTGAGGTTCCCCTTGCACTTACCGCCTTCCCAACTTTGGTCTTCCAATTCGTTCTGCTTAAATCTAGAAGGGCTTCCCCTTAAATTCTTGTCTCTTGGAGCATGAGGATCTCTGGGGTTTCTATTTTCATAAGATCTTTAATAGCTGCTGCCTTCATGGAGTTCCCCAAGCCTCTACATTTCCAAGAGACTATACGCATTATTTAATTGGGGTAATGGAGGAGAGGCCTCCCTTTGATGGTCGTGTTGTGGTATTTTGGCTTATAGAAATTTCTAGAGTGGATTGACTTCCTTGCATTTTTTGCCTCTCTGTTTCTTCCTCTCTTGCTTCCTTGAGGGATTTCCTCCTTGTCCACTTCAGTGGTCTTTTAAATGTCTCCTCTCCCAATGAGCCCGTCGTTTCCAAGGGCTTCTTTCTTATCATGTTTGCATAAGAGGTTGACGAAGAGCTTCTTTCTGAGGAATCAGTTTAGGCAAGGGAAGCTTCTGCATTTCCTTCCTCTTTTAATGGGGGATCAACCTGCTATTCTACGTCACTTGCCGTAACAGGGGTTTCTTCCTATGTGTTGAGGGCTGTGAAGGAGTTTGAGGGGAAGTTTGTTCTAGGAGCTACTTCCCCTTCCAACTGTGGCTCTGTGGATGGCGCTATGGGTCTCGTTTGAGCCCCTTTCCCTCTCGGTTTACTGGGATGCTTTAATGAGGCCATCTTCTGCACTGTTGTCCATTGCTCTCCTTTCCTTTTCTTTGCTTCTTCCTCAATTTTCTTTTTACAGTTTCTTGCAAAGTGTCCGTATCCATGGTAGTGTCTGCACTTGAAAGGCAATTACTCATAATCTAGTTCTTGCATGTGAGACCATTCTGCCACTGTTAGTTTTATGGCTTCTGGAAGCCCCACTTCCAGGTCAACCTTGACACATATTCTAGCACATGAGTGTTGTCCCTTCCTGTCTACTTTGTCAATGTATTTTCCAAGGGTGTTTCTGATAGATTCTAAGGTCTTCGGATTCCAGCAGTGCAGTGGTAAATGAGGAAGGGGAACCCAGACCAGGACTACCGAGGGCACATCTTGGCTTGGGTCAAAGTCTGGTGTCCATTTATTCATATATAGACCTCAGGGGCCCATGAAGTATGCCCGTTTCTAAATATAAGGTTCCTATCTTCAATGCAGTCGAATATGAAAACAAAATAACCATACCAACAAAATGGCATTTTATTCCTTCTAAAACCAACAGTCGCCAGTTGTGTTGCACCCACGATTCGATGGCTCTTGGTGATAGCCATAGTCCAGTGAACTGACTGATGAGTCCTCTCTCTGTGATGTTCAGGGCAGCCTGATAGGGTTCTTTAGCTGGGAGAGTGACGGTCGGGATTGCTTCCATCTTCTTGACAAACTTCTGCTGGGTGGCTAAGATTGGACGCTTGCTGCAGTCGCCCAGCAGCTTCTTGAAGGCAAGGAGCTCAGTAGGGAGGGGGAAGGGAGGCACAGAGTCTCCCTCTGGAGCCATGGATGTGAGGAGGGGTTCTCAGAGGGGCGCATGCAGAGGTCCACGCACGAAACTAAGCGGGATCACTTTAATCAGTTTTGCAGCAGTTTTAGGATGTATTCCCTGAGGACATTATAGAGTTTCCACCTCACAGGGAGGTAGAATTTTCTATTGAGCTTGTGTCAGGGGTAGCTCTAGCATTAAAATCACCTTGCAGGATGAGCACACTTGAGTTGGTATATTTGAAGTTGCAGTTGAAGGAAATGGTGGAAAAAGGATACATCAGATCCAGTATATCACCTTGGGGTGCACCAGTGTTGTTCGTAAAGAAGAAGATGGTACTCTTAGATTGTGTATTGATTATAGGTAGCTGAACAAGGTAACAATCAAGAACAGGTACCATTTTTCGAGGATTGATGATTTATTTAATCAGTTGAAGGGATCAACATTGTTATCTAAGATCGACTTGAGATCAGGATACCATCAGGTACACACCAAGGAAGAGGATATCTTCAAGACTGCGTTCAGAACTAGGTAGGGGAATTATGGGTTTGTTGTTGTTCCATTCTATTTGACTGATGCTCCAACTACATTCATATGTTTGATGAATAGTTGTTGCATCATTATTTGGATAATTTTGTTATTGTGTTCATTGATGACATACTGATATATTCTAAAAATGAGAAAGAACATGATGAACATTTAGCAGTAGTATCGAGGTTCCTAAGAGAGCATCAGTTGTATGCTAAACTTAGAAAATGCAACTTCTTTCAAACTGAGGTACATTAATTGCGAAATGTTGTCTCCAAGGAAGGCATTGCAATAGATCCAAAAAAGATAAAGGCTAGCATGGAATGGGAAACTCCTAAGAATGTAGATGAGGTGAGATCATTCATGGGATTGGCAAGTTACTACAGGAGGTTTATCAGGGACTTCTTGTTGGAAATAGCAACAAGAAATGTTAAAAATAGAAATGCTAAAAATAACATTGCTATAAATAGAATTTCAGGTACCAGCGTTGGACATAGCAATAAAGAATGAAAAATGGAAGTCCTAAAATCAACATTTCTATAAATAACATTTTGAGATAGATTCCAATTTTAGTTAGTCCCTGAACTAAAATTGAGAAGTAAAATTCGAATTTGATCTTAGTAGCTGTTTGTAAAATAATTAATTAATTCGTCTTGAGTTAATTAGTTGTAGAAAATCAAACATGAAGTCTATGTGAAGACATGAAACAATTTCTCCATTGATTGAGGAAGTCATCCCTTGATTAAAGGAGATTAGGAAGAGTTGTACTTTGAGTTGTAATTAGTTAGCTCAGTTAACTGAATTAAGTCCAATTAGATTAGTTCAAATAGTCTATAGAACTAATTGTGAGTTTAGTTAGTTGATGCATGCATGCATGTAACTGCTGCACTTTAGATAACTGAATATTCTCTCATAAATAACTCATGCATGTTAGTTCAGTCAGAGATCCAATTGAGATTAAAGGACGGAACAATTTACTATTAGTTGGAGGAATTTTCCTATAAAGGAAACTCATCCATGCAGAAGGAATTATCTCCTTCAGGATTGCGCAGTTACTTCTGAGTTTAGTGAGCAGTGTGAGAGGTGAATTCACACATGTGGCAGCATTGGACCCCAAGGAAAACTATGCAAGGAAATAGGAGGCTTGGAGGGCTAATTGAAGGCATATCTTGTGCCTATTCAATCTATGAGCAACATTAAGGGATTGTACTGAGAGTTGGATAGCTTGCAAGCTAAAGCTTTGTGTAATCTGGACATATTTCCACTTGTATGATAATACAAAGATAGGGGTTTTTAGCTGAGGCTTTCCCTAGACTATTCTTCTGTGTTCATGTGTAAGATTTCTTCTTCTCTGTTATATGTGTTCTGATTGATCTACCGCAAATTGATTAAACTTTTGCAAGTTTGTTTGTAGAAATAGATCTAGTATTTTGCTTTAGTATATTGCATTATCAGGTGATCTACAGTGGGAATTTCTACACTTCTCACACATTGAATATCCTATCACATATTTGTAGTGGAAAGGTAAGAAGTTTAAATGGATAGAAGAATGTGAGGTTAGTTTAGAGTAGCTTAGGCAGTTGTTGATACATGCATCAGTGCTAAAGATTGTGGATATAGACAAGGAGTTTGTAGTGTGTTGCTACACAACATTTTGTCACTTTCCCTGTACTCCCCATTCCTTGATCCTGGAAGAACTCTACAGTGAACCCCACATGCTTTGCCTTCATGAAGAAACTCCCATTGTGTCCCTATTCATGAGCAGATAAATTCCCTTTTGCACCATTTCCCCTGAAACTTCTTTTTTGCCCAGTTTACAAGACCAGCGCTAATGGCCTTTATCTCCCCTGTGCCGATGTGCAGAGATTAGCATTACTCCACCCGTCGACCAGAGCGACTGAGCTGTGTTTCGGTCGCGCCAGTCCTGTTATGGAAAGTTTTTTAAATTAGAGCCGAAGCTTCCAGCACTAGAAGCTTTGTAACAGAAGTCTGGTAAATGGTTTGGCCGGATGGGGTCGAGGATGACAGTTTGAGCTCCTTTCCCCTATAATGATGGAACTATCTCAAGGGATAAGTCATTCTCCCATGAGAAGAGGATCCATATCCCATCCATATTTCCTATGTAAACCTCCCTTCTACCCAAGCACAAACTAGTTACAGTGATAGTTTTTGGTCGAGTGTTGATGCTATTTTGGTTTGGAGTAGACAAGAAAGCTATTACTAGTTGTAGCTATCTAGTTGTGTGAGGGAGAAGTGTGATTTGGTTTGGAGTGAAGCCTAAAGGGAAGAGACTTAAAACTATTGTTGATTGAGGCCATCATGGAATGCTAGCAGAAGTGTGTGGGAACTTGGTCTTATCAGAGGAGGACTGCAACATCAAGATGAATGGTTGTAATCTCTCTTTGATATTAATATATGCAACTATTGATTGATTTCCTACATGTTTTGTAATATTACACATTCATGGCTTAATGTTTCTTGACTTGTTAAGTAGGTTGAATTGCAATTTGTCTATTATCATGTTTGTTGTTTGTTGTTGTTTACTTGTTTCAGGAGCTTGAAGAAGGAAGCGAGAGATTGCTGGAGTGAGCAAGCGAGGACAACATCAAGCAGGATAAGCAGACCAAGAGGTAGGCACTCTTGATTGATTCTAACCTAAGGGAATCTTCCATAGAACGTATCTGTTGTTGCTAGATCCATTATCGGGCTATTGCATTAGTAGCATCATTGAGAAGCTAGAATTGCATCATCATAAGCACTGGAAATGAAATGAAACTTTCTTTGTTGTTATAGGAAGATTCAGTGCATTTAGGAGATTTATTAGTAAAATATTTCATTCTTCGATTGTCGCATTAATTTTGTGTTCTCTATCTCTCAATTAGTGATAAATTTCATCGAAGACAAAGATCTCTTTTCTCATATAATTGCATATAGGAGTTTTCAGATGACAATGGTAGGGCCTTGTAATTGAAACCTAATTCAAGATCAACTGTTAAAATTTATTGAGTTAACATAAGGAAGCATTGAAAGTTAACACTCACATTTAGTGGTCTAGGCTAGAGACGTGTTTCGGCGTCTTTAAAACTAGCAGTTGCCGTTTGCTTCGACACTAGACAGCGCTAGTATGGACTTGTGTTCCCCGTACCGTGAGAGTATCGAACAAAAAATTCAGGGAGATTGCTTACCCATACTTCTTGGTTCGCCGGGGGGTATTCTGCAGTTCACGGTTACTTGGTAATCCTTTATGCCTAGAGTACCTTGAGTAGTCATTTTTTATCTTTACTAACTCTTTAAATTTGACAAGATCATCGAGCACTTGTCCTTTCAAGTTCGTTAATTCCGAAAGCAACTAGAGTCACCTTTCGTCCTTTTCTCGACTCCTAAAATATGAAAAGGCAAAGTTTTGTTTCAATGTCTTAAAATCAACTACCCATGAAATATTCCTGGTTAAAGTTATCTTCCTTAGCGTTTCTTTAAAATTCAATTCCAATGGAAACATTCCCAGAGTCTACCAGTCAAGGGTTTCCCTCAGATGGGAATCCTAGTCCTTTTATTTCTTTTAGAAATGCTGGTGCTCCTTATATGGCAACATTGTCCCTTCCTAGGTTAACCATTGGTCTACTTGTTTGGTTGTTTTTGACCTCGGTGGTCCCGAGTGTACCGACTCCTATCCAAACATCTCCTTCATTCAGATCATGTCACAATCATTCTAAGGTTGACCCCTCACCTTCTTCCCCCATTTCTTCATCCTGCTCTTCTACTTCGCTTGGTGAAAGTTTGAAATCCAGTAACCAGGAGGCTAAGAATAAGACGAAGATGAAGAAGAAGAAGTCAAATAAGTGAGAGTCCAACCGTGTAGCTATTACTCCAAATGCACCCCCCATAAACAAACCTTTTGATCCTTCACGAAAGGTAAAATTCCCTTGCAAGTTGTGTAAGGGTGACCATCTCCTTCGAGACTATCCTGACATTCCCAAAGCCTTAGAAGTGTGGTCTCAAGATCTAGATCGATCGTCCCAATCTACCTATGGAGATCATGTCGATTCCACACCCTCAGTTAGCGATGGTAAGAATAAAGGGAAGATTAGATTCCCCTGTAGGTTATGTGAAGGAGATCATCTTCTTCACCTTTGTCCTCTTATGGATAAAGCTTCCAAAGTTTTTGAAAACCCTACAACTCCTCAACCCCAACTTCCTCTTGGTTATCATAAGCTTTCTTCTGACCCTCTCCTAGTTGGTAAAGAGATTGACTTGGATTCATCTCCTGTCCATCTTTCTCTTCCTGAGTGAGACTCTCTTGTGTCTATTCCCGACCAACCATTGGTCTAAAAGAGTGTCGACTTGGTTTTGCCACCAGTTGCTCACTCTATTTCGAAAGAGAGTGGTGATCATACTGCTCATGTTCTTCTCGTCTCCTCAAATTCTCATGAATTGAAGCATGACCCTCCCATCCCGGTTGTTCAGGAGAGTCCTTCTCCTATTCCTTTACAACATGGGGGAAATCATATGATACCCCCACCAAGTAGTTATGTCGTCTCTTTCGATTGGAGTCCATTGACTGCTTTCTACCTCCCATCTTATGTGCCTTTCCAGATCACAGTACAAGCCTATAATATGGTAGTACCTAGCACTATATTAGATGAAGGTGCGTCTGTTAGCATCATGCCTTCTACTACTTGGCAAGCTTTGGGTTCCCCAGAGCTTGTGCATGTCATCTAGAATCTGTTGGATTTCAATGGAGGAACTAGTCAACCCTTAGGGATCCTTTTGAAGTTCCTTATTACTTTGGGAGGAAATATTGTCTCTATAGATGTGATGGTAGTCCAAGGTCCCTTGGATTTCAATATTCTCCTTGGATGCGACTATGTTTATGTCATGGGAGCTCTTGTTTCTTCACTTTTTTGTGTGGTTTGTTTTCCACACAAAGGGAGAATTATGACTATTGATCAACTATCGTTCATTAGTCACCAGGCGCCTCCTTTGCAACCATCTTCCCCTATCAGATCTTATTTGCAAGTAGTACCTTCCCCGCCACAGGTCAATTATGTGGCTACTCGTTCTGTCTCCACATTTGCTAATGATCACTCAGATGGTATAGTAAATTATGCACTGGGGGCATTGGAACCCGATCTATCTTTAGTACCAAATGACATGTATTCTTCCCAGAGCGTGGTTCTTCCATCACATGAAGACATCTTGGGAGCCATGTTCTCATATGGTCCATGATCATAGCATGAGGATAGCTCCTAGTCTTGTGTCAACTTCGTTAAAAAGTGAAACAAAGGGTATGAGGATAGTTCCTGGTATTGTGTCAACCTCGTTAAAAAATGAAACCAAAGTGTTAGAGCATAGTTCCTTGTCTTGTCTCAAGCTCGTTAAAAAATGAAACAAGGGATGTGAGGATAGTTTCTGGCCTTGTGTCAACCTCATTAAAAAATGAAACAAGGACTCATGAGCATAGTTCCTTGCCTTGTGTCAAGCTCGTTAAAAAATGAATCAAGGGGACAGAGGATAGTTTCTTTCTATACCAACCTCGTTAAAAAATGAAACATATGTTTGAGGATAGTTCTTTTACTGTGTCAACCTCATTAAAAAATGAAACACCTCCCTTTTCCAAATCGAGTTTTTGATTAAGATCTCGTAAAATCCTAGTCGAGTCATTCCAAGATCTCGAAAGTGAACCTTCATCCCCTTCACCTAGTTGATAGGAATGAAGCTTGGGGGGCATGTACCTCGTTTGATTCATTATGACGGGGGCATGCAAAATTATAGCAAGCATAGTTTTTCGTTTCAAGCTTGTGTAAACATGAAACTAAATCCAAGCAGAGTTCTCCGTGGTTCAATCTTGTGTAAAGATGAACCCATGTCCGATTTACATCTCGTGATTTTTATCAGCTAATTTATGATGAGTCTTGGTTGTTTCATTCCATCACCACCATCTCTTTGGCCGATCATATGCTTTCACTTGGTTGTTTTTCCTTTCTTGAGGGACTGCAATGATGAGTGGTTTTATTAGCCAACCTCTTGACCATTACATGTTTTGAGCAGTTCCTCCATTGCTGGAACTAGTTGCTACCACTCGTTCCTCCATGATGAGTCACATTTCAACTCTTTTCTCGACTCGTTAAAATCATATGAAAAGATTGTTGAGTATTTTTTCCCTTTTTGACTCGTTAAAGAGAATAAAAATGGGGGGCCCGCTTTCAGCTCTTTTCCGACCCTTTAAAAGCGAAAAGATGGCTGAGCCCTTATCGTTTCAAACTCGTTAATGGATGTGAAATGTTGTGCTCCTAGTATAAGCTTACCCCTTTTTCAGGCTGGGAGGCACTATTTACGAAAAAGGTACTCCTTGACTGAAATGGTCAAGTGGTTCTCTCAAGTATCGTTTTCTACCTTTTCGAGCTCGAGAGACACAAAAATATGAAAAGGGGCCATGTGGAGTTTTCTTTTACATGTCTTTTTCAAACTCTTTAAACATGAAAAACATACCAAGTTACACATTTGTCAGACTCGTTAAAATATTAAACGACATCGTATTCGTCACCATGATGAACATAAGCTTCTCCTTCCTAGGGCTCGTTAAACTTACTAGGTCAGATTCATCCAAAGGATGAACTTACATTGCAAGCATATGCTATCCCCTTCAAGCTTGCGATAAAAAAATAGTTGGGGTACTTGCCAGATATGGTGGGGGAAAATTTGGAAATCTATCAGTCGTGTCGGCAGCTCACTCTTGAACATGACACTCTTTGCTTCGTGTTGGGTTGGGACATCCTCCTTTGCATCGTTGACATTCCTGGGTTTGGGCCGTTCATTTTTTCCTTCCATTTTATCTCTGCCACGTCATTATGACCATTGATCCCATGGATCCAAAAGCTACCAAAATTCCAAGTTGTGTCGCCGATATGTTCAAGAGTTGTCCTTCTACAGTTACACTTACCTTTGATTCTTTGTATCATCCAAAATTATTTTGCATCCTCTCATCTTGCGTCGATGATGTGGGATTCATTATGGCCCTCCTTCGACACAATCGTTTCCTGTCGACTTCAACTCATTATCTGGGAAGTTGATTGAGAGACTCCTTTCCAGTACCTTACAGCTTGCATGCCCTAATGGCAAGTTCTTCGCACTCGACAACAAGTTCACATCATTGGCTTTCGATAAAGTGATTTCACGGGTGTTCGACCTCAATTCCTCTATTCACATTCCGTGGATTGTGCTGATAGTACCTTGAGGACCATTATCATTATTGGTGGTTTCTCTCACACTTGTTAATAATTTACATCATTGACTAGTAATCAAGTGACTTTCTAGCATGTTCGACGTCAACACATCTATTCACATGTTAGAAACTATACTTTGATCAGGTTGTGTTGGAGCGCAAGACCCTGAACTCAAATCACAAAAGTCTAGGTTGCGAAGTGGTGTGACATGGTTATGATGATATGCATGTCTCTATTAGATGGCTGGCTGCGACCAGACCATGAGTTATCATATGTGATCCTTCTCATTATTGGATGGTTGTGACCATACCTTGGTTTCATTATGATCCTCTTTGATGGATGGTTGTGCCCATACCTAGATCCATTTACATGAGAATTCTCTGGATGGCTATGTCCGTGCCACGATTCATGTATAATTTGATAGAGATCTCAGTCTATGTATATGTATCTATACTTGCTTGCAGGTTTTTTTGATGCAGACCAGTTCCCCACACTGATTTATAAAGCATTTCATCCCTCACTCCAGCTCAGACTTCACGCTTTAGGGGGAATCTGTTACACAACATTTTGTCACTGTCCCCGTACTCCTTGTTCCTTGATATTGGAGGACCTCTATAGTGAACCCCGCATGTTTTGCCTTCATGAAGAAAATCCAATTGTGTCCCTCTTCATGAGCAGATAAATTCCCTTTTGCACTGTTTCCCTTGAAACTTCTGTTTTGCCCAATTTACAAGACCGACGCTAATGGCCTTTGTCTCCCCCACGCTGATGTGCAGAGATTAGCACTACTCCTTGCACCGATCAGAGCCAATGAGCTGCTTTTTAGTCGTGCCAGTCCTATTATGGAATTTTTTTTAAATTAGAGCCGAATATTCCAGCTCTAGAAGCTTCGTAACAGAAGTATGGTAAATGGTTTGGCTGGATGGCGTCGAGGATGACAATTTGGGATCTTTTCCCCTATAATGATGAAACTACCTCAAGGGATAAGTCCTTCTCCCAGGAGAAGATGATCCATCTCCCATCCATATTTCCTATATAAACCTCCCTTCTTCCCAAGCACAAACTAGTTGCAATCATAGTTTTTGGTCGAGTGTTGATGCTATTTTGGTTTGGAGTAGACAAGAAAGCTATTACGAGTTGTAGCTATCTATTTGTGTGAGGGTTAAGTGTGATTTGGTTTAGGGTGAAGCCCAAAGGGAAGAGCCTTAAAAATATTGTTGATTGAGGCCATCATGGAATGGTAGCAGAAGTGTGTGCGAACGTGGTCTTGTTAGAGGAGGACTGCAGCGTCAAGACGAATGGTTGTAATCTTTCTTTGATATTAATATATGCAACTATCAATTGATTTCCTACATGTTTTGTAATATTACATATTCATGGCTTAATGTTTCTTGAATTTTTAAGTAGGTTGAGTTTCAATTTGTCTATTATCATGTTTGTTGTCTGTTGTTGTTTACTTGTTTAAGGATCTTGAAGAAGGAAGGGAGAGATTGTTGGAGCGAGCAAGAAAGGACATCATCAAGCAGGATAAGTGGACCAAGAGGTAGGCCCTCTTGATTGATTCTAATCTAAGGAAATCTTCCATAGAATGTATTTGTTGTGGCTAGATCCATTATCGAGCTAGAGGAATTCGTTCGTGTTCGCACTTATAATTTTACTTCGCCACAATGTACAGATGCTTGCAAGAGAGGACTTGGTGGAGTTCTCGTGCAAGAAGGATATGTAGTGTGTTATGAGTAACGGAAGTTGAATGAACATGAGAAAAACTACCCAACACAAGATCTTGAGCTAGCAACGATTATAAATGCATTGAATATGTGGAGACAATGTTATCTTCTGGGTAGGAGATTCACATTGATGAGCAATCACAATGACTTGAAGTATTTGTTTGATCAACTAAATCTAAATACCATGCAAGCTAGATGGTTGGCTACCCTTACTGAGTTTGACTTCGAGATTAGATACATCAAAGGGAAGGAGAACCGGTTTGTAGACACTCTTAGCAAGAAGGCACATGTAAATCATATAGTAGCTATGAGCTCTTATGGGACACAGTTATGGGATAGGATTTTGCAGGCAGGACAATAGGATGAAAAATACATGGAGATCATGTGCAGGTTACAATAGGGTATACGTACAAGAGCAGGTATAGGTACAGGTGTAGGTACATGTATAAGTATGGGTGTAGGTACATGTGATTAAGATGCAAAATACCGTCTCACGGCAGATGGGTTGGTGAGATTTAGAGACAAGATCTATATACCAACTTGTAGTGATGATCCAAAATGGATCCAATTTTGCCTCTAGATCAAAGTCTTCAAATGCATATGAGAATAAGACCAAGTTAAAGTGCTCATCGAGAGGATTCCACCGACGCATAAAACCGAGTTCGTATGAAGAAGTTGTGGCCAGTCAAAGTTTTGGACAAATTAGGGGAAAAAAGTCAAAATCAACCAGAAAGCCAAAGGCAACCCAAAAAGTCAATGATTAAATTCAGATCAAGATGATGTCAGTAGAGGCACGTGGAATCCTGGGAGCATGACATGTGTCCTTGATGATGTCAGCACGCCTACGTGGCCTAGGTGACGTTGGCAGTTTGTGATTGGTTCGTGATGCTGACTAGGCAACAAGTGGGCCAATCCGGGGTTGACACGTGGCAGCCCAGATTTTGCCTAATTTTACTTGATTTCCAAAATTTTGGGGGTCAGGGAGGATCAAACCCCTAACCTCCCGGAAATGCTAAGTTTTCACTGCAATGGCACACTGATTGAGCTATAGAGATCTTGTTTGAGTAATACGATAAGGTGATATTTATTGTGTTGAAATTGGTATCGTCGGAAAAAGACTCGACAGTCGGGGTCAACCCTGTGACCGCCATCCAATTAACACGGAAAAAAATATTCGGTTACCAAAGATTCTCCAAGTGCCAAATATCCGCTGGGAGGTCAGGCGGTGGGTTCGACTCGCCGACCTCCCAAAACACCATATATTCAATGTTTTTACATTACGTCCGATATCTGTAATACCAAGAGCGGGGCTTGGTAAACCAAGTTCCGAAAACTTTTTTTAAACTATTGTAGAGTCGAATCCAAAAGCCAAGAGCGCGCACAGTTTCCAAGGCATTTTTGTGCAGGGAAATGGTTTTGCATAGTTTTCAAGGTGGTTTTGGACCAAAGGTGGTTTTGCAAGGTCTTCAGGGGGTCTGGAGGTCACTTTGTCAAAACATGGTCGAGTTTATACTCTTTTTTCTCGAACTTTTGAGCCCGTCGCAATGGTAAGGTATGTTTTCTCATCTGAGCTTTTGTTTTTGAGCTCATCTTTATAAAAGCATTTTGAAGGCAAATAAAGCGGTCAACACTAGAAGATAAGGACCCAGAGACATAGCCAAGAAGTCTGGTGAACTCCGTTATCACATGGTTGTTATTTGATGTTCTTGAATGTTGTCTTGTTTGCTTATTTGGCTTTATGTTATTCGCAATCTTATCGATCCGTTGCATTAAATAACATAAGCTTGCTCACATAGACGTCAGTAATACCTTTTTAATTATTAGATCAAGTGGTATCAAAGCTTTATGGTTTTTAAGGTTTGACAAGGTCGTGTGAAGACTTGAATGCTTACTAGGTTAAAGTTCAAACGAGGAGAAGGAGAGCTTGTTGAAGCAAATCCAGAAATTGGAAGGGTCTTTTCAAAAAAGAAGATGATGAAAGAACACACAATCGGGATCGAAGCTAACTTCATGGAAAACTTCATGACGATATGTGCGATGGTAGAAGAGATGTACAATGAGTTTAAAAAAAGAAAAAGGATCAGGGGAAAAGCCTCCTCCACCATCTCCTCCATCATCACCATCATCGTCATCATCATCTTCTTCTCATAAATCTAGTTCTTCTAAAAAGAAAAAGAAGAAATCCTCTTTGATCAAACTAGATGTAAAATTTGATTTTCCAGTTTATGATGGTGAGCTTAACTCTAAAAAGTTTGATAATTGGATAAGACAAATTGAAGTGTATTGCAGGGTGCAAAAAATTGTATCATAAAGAAAGAAGATCTAGCTTGCAAGCCTTCATCTTTGAGGAACAACACTTGTTTGGTGGGAAGGAAAAACACAAGCAGATCTGCAAAAGCATGGTAAAATCATTTCGACATGTAATGAATTTTTTTATGCTATTAAAAAACAATTTTATCCTTTGGCTTATATGCAGAAAGCTATGATGAGTTGGAAAACATTGCATCAGTTAAAAGGTCAAAGTGTGCAAAATTACACTCTGGAATTTTGTAAAAGAGCTTTGACACTAGGCATATCATTGAACTCTCCAGAGACATTATTGAAATACATAGGTGGCTTACATAGTTATTTGAAGCATACCATACTGATGTTTAATCCAACTAGCTTAGATGATGTATCAGTTCAAGCAACCCATCTAGAGGCTAGGGGTAAAAATGTATCTCATGATGTTGGAAAGTCATCTAAATATATTGAAATCAAGAATAAAGGAAAGAAGAAATAGAAATGGAAAGGAAATTAAATGAACACTGTGAAGAAAGAAAAGCCATCATGCACTCACTGTAAAAAGGAAGGGCATGATGAGGCACACTGCTGGGCATTGCTTCCGAAATTGAAGCCAAAGAAGTTCAGGAATAAAGAGCGAAAGAATGCTACTACTACAAAGGACTTGGGATAAGATTCAGGTGATGAAACAATAATTATAGCTACAGGTATAAAAGGTAAAAATTCTAAAGCAACTACAAGTACTTCTTCATCTTCTATTGATAATGAAAATGATGAGAGGAAGAGAAATGAGCTATTTCACATAAGAGTCATTTCCAAACACATAAAAATTGATACTTTATTTGATAGTGGCTCTCAATTTAATTTGATTTTTGAAGCAATTGTAAAGAAATTGGGTCTAGAAATAAAACCTCATAGAAAGCCATACCCATTGGGTTGGGTTTGTGATAAAACTAAACTACAAGTTACAAAACAATGCAAAATTCGTTTTGCTATTGGATTGGAGTTTGTAGATGAGGTTGAGTTAGACATAGTCCCATTAGATATATGTGGAATCGTATTAGGGAGTCCATACTTGTATGATAGACATATTGTCTTCTATTGAAGGCAAAATAAGTATCAACTCACTAAAGATGGAATTGGATATCTTGTAAGAACTCATAAACTCAAAGATAATTACTCTCTCATAAACACATGACAGATGAAAAGAATTATAAATTCAAGTAAACAATTTTTACTTATGACTGTAAAAGCAAAGGATCTTGATAAATCCGACGCTTTCCAAGGCTGTAATCCTAAACAGAAACTAGATCTAGTTAAAGTTGTTTATGATTATGATATTCTGTTTCAAGAGCCTAAAGGGCTTCCTCCCAAGCGACAGATAGAAAATGAGATTTATTTGCAGCCAGATGCTCCTCTTCCTAACATTGGAATGTACAGGTTATTAGCTCTAGAGAATGTAGAAATAAAAAAGCAGGTGTAGGAGTTGCTCGGTCAAGGGTTTATTCGACCAAGCACTTCACCATGCGGATCACCTATTGTGTTGGTGCATAAGAAAGATGGTTCGTGGAGAATGTGCATTGATTTTAGAGAATTAAGTAAAATCAAAATAAAGAATCATTATCCACTTCCACACATAGGTGAGCTCTTAGATTAGTTGAAAAATGTAGTTTACTTCACTAAGTTAGACTTGCGAAGTGGCTGCCATCAGATCAGGGTGTCAGAACACGATGTATTGAAGACTGCTTGTAAAACAAAGCAAGGACTCTTTGAATGGATGGTTATGCCTTTCGGCTTAACCAACGCTCCAGCTACTTTCATGCGAGTCATGAACGATGTATTTAGGCCATTCATTGATGATTTTGTAATAGTCTACTTAGATGATATTCTTGTTTTTAGTAAGACATGGGATGAACATGTAAAGCATGTAAAGTAGGTTTTAGATGTGTTAAAAAGAGAAAATCTCTATGTAAAACTATCAAAGTGTGAATTTGGAAGAACATCTTTAAATTACTTGGGTTATATTGTAGGGGATGGTGAATTGAAGATGGATCTTGCTAAGGTCGAAGTCATTGTAAATTGGCTTAAGCCCAAGTCTTCTATAGAAGTTAGAAGTTTCTTAGGGGCAACACAATACTGGAGAAAGTTTATTGCTAACTTTCCTTTGATTGCAGCTCCTCTACATGCTTTAACAAGTGTGAAACAAGTGTTTCAGTGGGGAGGCAAACAATAGAAAGCCTTCAACACATTGAAAGAAAGGATCAATATAGCACCAGTACTAGCATTGCCAAATCTTCAACAACCATTTGAGATCGAGACAGATGCAAGTGAATATGCCATGGGGGCAGTGTTGATGCAGCACAGGAAGCCTATATGATTTCATTCTGAGACATTCACATCAGTATTAGTTAACTATCCTACATATGATAAGGAATTATATGCATTAGTATAGAGTGTTAAAAAAATTGAAACATTACATAATGGGAAAAGAAACAATCATACACACAGATCATCAATCACTTCAATATTTACAGTCACAAACTAAATTGCAACAATCAAGACACTATCGATGGATGGGTTTCCTACAAAAATTTCATCTATTAATCAGATATAAGAAAGACATACAAAATAAGGTTACAGATATGTTATCAAGACCAATTATAAGTGCATCCAAAATACTTAAGCATAATTCAGTAATTCATGAAATTTACATTGAACAATATGCTCAAGATACAGATTTTAAGGATGTATATGCAACTTTAAGTCATGGAAAGCATGTAGAAGAATTGGATTATTAGATAACCAACAAACTCTTATATCATCTGGGAAAATTATGCATTCCACAAACTGAAAGAGTTAATGTTATTCGAGAAGCACATACTTCTCTAATTTCAAGTCACTTTGGTGTAAGTAAAACAGTTGCACAATTACAAAGATTCTGCTACTGGCCTCGAATGAATGAAATAGTTTCCAGATATATCAAAGGATGTACTGTGTGTGCTAAAAGCAAGCCAAGTAATAGAAAATTAGGCTTGCATAATCCACTTCCAATTCCTTCTCATCCTTGGGAAAGTGTATCAATGGATTTTGTGGGGGGATTTCAAATGTCTAGAAAAGGTCATTATTACTTGTATGTAGTTGTGGATAGGTTCAGTAAAATGTGTATTTTGACACCATGTACTAAACAGGTCACAACTGAACAAACTGCAAATTTGTTCTTTCAAAATGTATGGGTTCATTTTGGGTTACCCACTTCTATTGTATCTGATCGAGATTCTTGATTTGTTGGGAAATTTTGGTCAAGTTTATGGGAACGCATGGACACAAAGTTAAAGAAGAGCACGACATTTCATCTGCAAACTAACGACCAGACAGAAGTAGTCAACATGACAGTGGTATAGTTTCTTCGAGGTTATTGTAGTAAACATCCTAAGCTTTGGGATGTGTATTTGTGTTATGTACAACATGCTTACAATGATGCAAAACATTCGTCCACTCAAAGATCTCCATTTGAGATTTGTTTTGGTTATGTACGAAAGTCTCCCTTGGATTTTGTCTTTGATAAAGACATAGCATTTGATGGACACAACGATGTGGACAAAGCAACCAAGTTCATTAAACGAATCCAGGAAATTCACCAAGCAATACAAGAAAAACTGGAAAAGATACAAGCATAGTATAAAGTGCGGCACGACAAGCATCAAGTTGAGCATAGTTTTCAAGTTGGTGATCAAGTCTGGCTTTACATCAGAAAATAAATACTTTAAGAGGAAGGTAAAAAATTGATACCAATTAGATATGGTCCTTTCAAAATTTTGATAAAATTGGTGAAAATGCTTTCTGCCTAGATCTACCAACTTATATGCAGATCTATTCCATCGTAAATGTTGAAAACTTGCGATTATATGAGCCTTCATTGATTGAAGATCTAGAAGAGCAAAGTCAGGTACCTTCCATAGAAGATTTTTCACTTGAGTATCTCAATGAGTTACAGGAGGACACAATTCTAGACAGAAGGATAAGGACTTCGTGATGAGGAAATATTGAGTATCTTCGAGTTGGACTCAAAGGTACAAATCCAAGTAAATCATGATGGATATAGATTGGAAAAGTGAGGTAAGCATATCCTCACTTATTCAACAACTAAAACCAACTTTTGGTGGTCCAAAAGCTTCTAGTGGGGAGGAGTGATCCAAAATGGATCCAGTTTTTCCTCCATATAAAAGTCTTCAAATGCATATGAGAATAAGACCAAGTTAAAGTGCTCGTCGAGAGGATTCCAACGATGCAAACGACGCGTAAAATCAAGTTCGTATGAAGAAGTTGTGGTTAGTCAAAGTTTTGGACAAATTAGGGCAAAAAAGGTCAAAGACAACTAGAGAGTCAAAGTCAACCCAGAAAGTCAATGGTCAAAGTCAGAGCAAGACGATGTTCGCCGAGGCATGTGGCATCCTGGGAACATGACATGTGTCCTTGACGACGTCAGCATGCCTATGTGGCCTAGGTGATGTTGGCAGTTTGTGATTGGTTCATGATGCTGACTGGGTGACAAGTGGGCCAACCCGGGCTGACACGTGGCAGCTTGGATTTTTCCTAATTTGGATTGATTTCCAAAATGGGGGTCAAGGAGGATCAAACCCCTGACCTCCCAAAAAAGGTAAGTTTTCACCGGAATGGCGCACCAATTGGGCTATGGAAATCTTGTTGGAGTAATATGATAAGGCGATATTTATTGTGTTGACGTTGGTATCACCGGAAAAAGACCGGACGATCAGGGTCAACCCCGTGACCGCCAGACAAGTAACACAGAAACAACTATTCAATTACCAAAGATCTTCCAAGTGCCAAATATCTGTCGGGAGGTCGGGCGGTGGGTTCGACCTGCCGACCTCTCGAAACACCATATATACAACGTTTTCACATTACGTCCGATAACCATAATACCAAGAGCAGGGTTGGTAAACCAAGTGCCCAAAAATTATTTTAAACTATTGTAGAGCCGAATCCAGAAGCCAGGAGCGTGCACAGTTTCCAAGGCGGTTTTGCACAGTTTTCAAGGTGGTTTTGGACCAGAGGTGGTTTTGCAAGGTCTTCAGGGGGTCTGGAGGTCACTTTGTTAGAATATGGTCGAGTTTATATTCACTTTTCTCAAAATTTCAAGCCCATCGCAATGGTGAGGTATGTTTTCTCATCCGAGCTTATGTTTTCGAGCTCATCTCTGTAAAAGCATTTTGAAGGCAAATAAAGCAGTTAGCACTAGAAGCTAAGGACCCAGAGACGTAGTGAGGAAGTCTGGTGAACTCCATTATCACATGGTTGTTATTTGATGTGCTTGAATGTTGTCTTATTTTCTTATTTGGCTTTATGTTATTCACAATCTTATTGATCCATTGCATTAAATAACATAAGCTTGCTCACATAGACGTCAGTAAGACTTTTTTAATTATCAGATCAAGTGAGCTCAAGAAGCTTATCTTAAGGTAGTTTCACGTCAAGCCTTACTCAGGTCATCCATGATATCATAAGACATTGACGAAAATAAAGAAGTTCTACTACTGGCCGAATATGAGAAAGGAAGTGGCAGAGTTCGTGGCTAGATGTCTAGATTGTTAGCAGGTAAAGGCGGAATGCAAGCATCTAGGCGGTCTACTACAACCTATATCAATTCCATAATGGAAATGGGAGGTCATTTACATGAATTTCATCATAGGTCTTCCGAGGATAGTGAAGTAGCATGATTATATTATGGTCATGGTTGACACGTTGAGGAAGGTAGCTCACTTCATTCCAGTAAAGAATACATATTTAGCTAGTGAGGTAGCACAAGTGTTCATCAGACAGATAGTGAGACTCATGGTGTTCCAAGGAATATTGTGTCAGAAAGGGATGCAAAGTTCACTTACAAGTTTTGCAAGGACATATTTGCAAGCTTGGGTACAAAGTTTGCCTTCATTAAAATTTATCATTCGCAGACAGATGGGCAGAGAGAGAGGGTCAAAAATATCTCGAAAGATATGTTGAGGATATACATGATGCACTAGCAGAGGAAATGGGAAGAGTATCTACCATTGGTTGAGTTCACATACAACAATGGTTATTAGGAATCATTGAGGATGAGTCCTTTCGAGGCATTGTATGGGCGGAGTTGTAATACTCCTTTTAGTTGGAGTGATCCAATGAACATGATACTTATTGGACCAGATATGTTGGAAGACATGGAATAGGAAATGTAGGTTATAAAGAAGAATCTGACAATAGCAAATGACAGGCAAAAGAGTTAGGCAAAACAACACATGGTATTCAAGGAGTTTCAGGTTGGGTAGCATGTGTATTTGCACATCAAGCCCAAGAAAATCTCTTTGAGGATTGGTTCATGTTATCCATTGGCACAATGGTATTGTGGGCCTTTCAAGATCGTGTGGAGGATTGGACCAGTGGCATATCGACTTACATTTCCTCCAATAGTGAAAGTCCACGAGGTTTTCCATATTTTATTGCTTAAGAAGTATCTAAAGGATGTTGATCATGTTATTGATTGGTATGTGTTGCAGGTGGAGGAATAAGGAGAGTTCTAACGGGAGCCTCATTGCATATTGCAACAGAAGAATCTCATGCTCAGGAACAAAGCCATAGAGAAAGTTAAAGTGCAGTGGAAGCACTTTGGGCCTGAAGAAGCTACATGGGAGATGGAGGATTAGATGCAGGCCCTATATCCTTCATTGTTTCCGGTTGAGGCAAAGCAATTTTTGTTTGATGTTGGTTTTGGCATATGTTTTGCTGATGTTTTGACATTTGTGTGTGTATATGTATATGGGTGTAAATACTGTAATGGTCTGTGTTATAAAGCTCTAGTATGCAGTATGTTTTCATGATGTTTTTCTTTTGAGCCTGTTATTCATTGTAAATACTCCAACAAGCTAAGTTATAAAGCTCCATTGGTAGTATGTTTTCTTTTCAATGGTTTTGTTGAGGTCATGGTTTGGTTGAACACCAATGATGGTGTTCCCCAAGGGGGAGGGTTCTGTAATAGCCGTGGTGAAAAGTTCACGTAATAAAAGTTAATAAAGGAAAAATAAGACCACGATTAAGGGACACTTATTCCAAACTAAATGATGGGCAAAGATATCCTAGTGGGCATCACTGGATGTGTGTTTTGGCTAAGGAAAATTGGCAAAGGCTAAGGAAAAGGAATTAAAAGGAAGAATTCATTTTGGCACATTTATTTATGAAAATAACGGAAATTAGGAGAAAAGTAAGGTGAAAGGTCACATGTTGCATGTGAGGTGGAAAATGAAGGAAATAATGGAAAATGAAGAAATTTGATTCGAATTGGATCCATGAAAATTATCAGAGTTCTATGATTGTTTCAAATCATGACAAACTTCAAAATCTTGTAAATGACGAGCTATAAAAAATAACCTCCGTATAATGGTAATTTGCAGCCAGCACGGAGCAACGAGGACCTTCGGTCAAAGCGCACTGACCGTTGGCCCATGGGGATTGTGCATGGCGCAAAAATGGCAGTTGGGAAGCTCAAAACCTTAAACGAAGGTTGTTTTTGATGCGTGATTGTAAGGAAAAACCCCTCGAGAAGGAAAAGACCCAAGCACTCAGTCACAAGGGAAACCAAAAAACCGTGGGAAAAGCGTTGAAACTGACAGGCGGGTCCCGCGCTCCAAAACCGACGGAATATCAGAGGCATTTCGGGCGGTAAGCGGGTTTTTTCAGAGGACCAAGTGATTCCATACGTTGAATGACGCGTGTTTGGTGGATGAGAGAGAAAAACCACTCTCATCGGGGGCTAACAGTCGAGCAAGTCACCCATGCGATAAAAGCAATAATTGTAGGATCTGGAGGCTCCAGATCTAACGGCAGAGGTAACACCCGATGGGAAACTAGATTTGACGGAAGAATAGGCTGAGGCATATGATATTTGAAGTCCAATTTGACTGTTGAGCTGGCAGATGAATCATTTCACAAAGTAACCAAAGTAATGACCATTCAGGGATGAGCTGGCATTTAGTTCGTGAGGGGACAAGTGGCCACCTCCCTGTGATACGTTACATAGTGGAGATGACGCGGAAGCAGGGAATTCCAAGGAGACAGAGGCAAGTGATCCAAAGGGCCAGAAGGGGGAGCGAACAGTCAAGGGACGGATTGGCTTAAAGCCACAGACAGACAAAGAGCAGAGGGGAGACAACGAGATAGAACAGAGAGTGAAGCAAGAAGCAGAGAATAGAGAAGTGGAGCTGACTTGCAGAATTAAGGCAACATTGAGCAGACAGAACCGAGAGGGCTTGAGAGGTTCAAGCAATCCCTGTGAGGATATCTGTTGGGAAGTGAGTACCAAATTGAACTCATCCCATTAAGATCAGTTGAGGTCAAGACTTGGTAAGGAGGAGTCTGTGTACTCTAGTGGCTTGGGGAATCCAAGAACCACCCTACTAAGCATCATCTATTTGAGGAGACTCAAATTGAGCTCCTCATTGTAAAAACTCTACTTAAAGACATAATAAAGAAGGCCACCACTAAAAGTTGGACCAGGAGATGTAGCCCAGGAGGATTGGGTGAACTCTTTATTAAATTGTTGTGTTTTTGCATTCTGCTTGCTGTGTTTCTCTTACTGCTTTCCAATTGCCTGTGTATTTCACAATCCTATCAATCCGTTACTTTAAAAAACATAGGCACACACCAACACATGAGTTTGTAATACCTTCATTAATTTTCCTGAGGTCACCTAGGGGTGATTTCAGATCAAGTGGTATTAGAGCTTTGGGTTGTTAAGGTTAGACAAGCTTGTGCTAGATTTAGCTATTGAATGCTAACTAGATCACAACTCAAATTAGGAAAAGGAGAGTTGGTCGAAACTAATCCTGAAATTAGGAGAGTCTATCTTCAGAAGGCAATGTCAGAGGAAGGTTTTGTGGGGCCAAAACCTCAATTTATATATAGTTTCCTAGCCATAAGGTCCACGGTAAAGGAAATGTATAAGGATTTTAGAAAACACAAAGATGAAGATTCATCAGGCTCGAAACAAGATAAGGAGAAGAAGAGTCTCTCCTTCATGACTACTCAAAAGGCAGAGGGAAAGAAGAAAGCTTTCTCACACCTCCTAATAGCCCTGAACATAAAAAGAAGACATCTTTGATTAAACTAGATGTTAAATCTGATTTACCAATATATGATGGAGAGTTGAATGTTGAAAAGCTGGACAATTAGACTAGAAAAATTGATGTTTATTGCAGAGTGCAGAGTATTTATTCAGACAAGAGCAAGATTCGGCTGGCTAGCCTATGCCTTGGAGGCACTACCTTGGTTTGGTGGGAAGGCAGGACCCAAGCTGACATGAAGAGACATGGTAAGACTATTTCTGTCTGGGTGAATTTTTTTCTACAATCAAAAAGCAGTTCTATCCATTGGCCTACATGCAGCAAGCCATGATGAGCTGGCAAACTCTTCGACAGTTGAAAGGGCAAAGTGTACAAGGTTACACCCAAGAATTTAGGAAGAGAGCATTGATTCTAGGAATCTCACTAGACTCACCTGAGACTCTGTTGAAGTACATCGGTTGTCTACACAGCTACATGAGGCACGCTATCCTCATTTTTAATCCCACTAGTATAGATAAGGTATCTGCTCAAGCTACACATTTAGAAGCTAGAGGAAATAATGGAAACCCAAAAGTTGAGGGATCATCCCAACCCAAATCTGCTACAGAAGTTAGGAGCTTCTTAGGAGTAGCGCAATATTGGAGAAAGTTCATTTCTAGCTTTTCCTTAATTTTAGCTCCCTTACATGCTTTAACAGGTGTTTCAGTGGGGAGACAAACATCAAAAAACCTTCGACACCTTGAAAGAAAAAAATTAGTACAACACCAGTACTAGCACTGCCTAATATTCAAAGACCCTTTGAGATCCAAACGGATGCCAGTGACTATGCCATGGGAGTAGTGTTGACACAACACGGTAAACCCATATGTTGTCATTCTGAGACACTGAATTATGCAGTAGTTAACTATCCTACATATGATAAAGAATGGTATGCATTAGTACAGAGTGTGAAAAGGTGGAAACATTACTTAATGGGAAAAGAGATAGTAATACATACTGATCATCAACCACTTCAATATCTACACTCCCAAACTAAGTTGCAGCAATCAAGACACTATAGATGGATGGGTTTTCTACAACAATTTCATTTAGTCATCAGATATAAAAAGGGCATACACAATGAAGTTGCAGATATGTTATCTAGATCCATTATAAATGCATCTACTATACTTAAGCATAATTCTGTGTTACATGAGAGTTACATTGAACAATATGCTCAAGATATAGACTTTAAAGATGTATCTGCAACTCTAAGTCAAGGCAAATGAGTAGAAGAATTGGACTATCCTGTAAAGGACCGAATCCTATATCATTGTGGGAAGCTATGCATTCCACAAACTGAAAGAGTAAATATAATTCAAGAAGCACACACTTCCTAATATCAAGTCACTTTGGGATAAGTAAAACAATTGCACAGCTGCAAATATTTTGTTATTGGCCAAAAATGAACAAGACAATTTATAGATATGTAAGAGGGTGTACTATGTGTGCTAAAAGCAAGCCTAGCAATAGAAACATAGGCTTTTACACTCCATTACCAGTTCCTTCTCATCCTTGGGAAAGTGCTTCCATGGACTTTGTTGGAGGACTGCCTGAATCTAGAAAAGGTCATGATTATCTGTACGTTGTTGTGGATAGGTTCAGCAAAATGTGTGTTTTGATACCTTGTAATAAATAGATTACAACTGAACAAACTGCAAAATTGTTCTTTCAACATGTATGGGTTCATTTTGGATTACCCACTTCCATTATATCTGATCGAGACACTCGATTTGTGGGAAAGTTTTGGTCGAGTCTGTGGGTACTAATGGACATCAATCCGAAGAAAAGCACAGATTTTCATCCACAAACCGATGGCCAGACAAAAGTAGTCAACAGGACAGTGATCTAGTTGCTCAGGGGATATTGCAGCAAGAATCCTAGGCTTTGGGATGAACATTTGTGTTATGTGCGGCATGCTTACAACTGAGCCAAACATTCTTCCACACAGAGATATCCTTTTGAGTGTAAGAATTTACAGGGTAAGTTCCTCAGACAGAACACCAAAAGGACACTGCTCACAAATAGATCACAGATCAATACACCAGTATTTTGACGTGGTTAAAACCCTCAGAGAGGGAAACAGTCCACAGCCTGCGCCAACGTGGCTACTACAGGCAATTTATTAAAAAGAATGAAAATTTACATAAGCTTCTCTCATGCACGGTTAACCTACAAATGACCCTCCATGCGCTTTAAATAGAATTCATGGACCAATCGGGTGTCAAGCCACGGGTCAAGTGTCGGTAATACCGAGGAGAGAATGAACCGTCGGATCACTACATATCGTGACCGTCAGATTGTAAGTTACAAAATGTACAACGGTAAAGAAACACACTTTACCTAACTCTATACCTAACTCTATACTAGACCAATTTGAACTTAACTATTTCCTATGTGTCGGAATATCCTAACATCCCCCCTTAAGAACAACTTGGGATAGGATTGAAGGATTTACAAATATGACACAATAGGAGAAGGAAGGAGGCACTAGAGCCCATCCCCCCTTAGTGACAACTTCCTGAACTCCAAGCATATATCGAAGTTTAGTGAACTCCGCCTCTGTGAGAGCCTTTGTGAAGATGTCTGCAACCTGATCATCTGTTGAACAATATTGCACTTCAAGAACATGGTCATGAATGACCTTTCTGATGAAGTGCATGTGTAGTTCAATGTGTTTGCTGCGCTGATGCTGAACTGGATCTTTGCAAAGCTGAATGGCACTTTGAATATCACACCAAAGTGTAGTCGGATGCTGCTGCTCAAAGCCAAATTTTGATAGGATCTGACGAAGCCACAAGGCTTCCTTACTAGCTTCCACGGCACCACGTTACTCTGCTTCTGCTGACGAAAGAGAAATGGCAGCCTGTTTCTTACAAGCCCATGTAATAGGTCCTGAACCAAGAGTGAAGACATAACCGGCAGTAGACTTCCGATCATCAGGGTCACCAGCCCAATCAGAATCAGTGAAACCAACTAATAGAGGAGCTGCTTTGGCACTGTAATGAATCCCAAACTGTACTGTACCTCGAACATAACGAAGTATTCTTTTAGCTGCTTTCCAATGACTTTCACGGGGGTTTTGCATAAAACGAGCAACAAGGCCAACAACAAAGGAAAGGTCAGGACGAGTATGGGTTAAATACAAGAGTTTTCCTACAAGTTGACGGTATAAGGTAGCATCAACTTCAGGAGAAGTACAAGAGACTGAAAGTTTGACTCCAGACTGAAAGGGAGAAGGAGCTGGCTTACAATCTTCCATGTGAAAATGACGAAGAATATCACAAGCATACTTGGACTGGGAAAGGGAAATACCCTCCTTGGATTGCAAGACTTGAAGACCGAGAAAATAGTGTAAGTGTCCTAAGTCTGTCATTTCAAATTTCTTTTTAAGGCTGGACTTCACATGGTTTATAAGGTTGGGATCACTACCAGTAAGAATAAGATCATCAACATAAAGAACAAGGATGATAAGAGAGTTGCCCACTTTCTTGGTGTAGACAGTATTGTCAGAATAACACCTAGAAAAGCCAGATTCTAAAAGAAAGCTATCCATTTTGGCATACCAAGCCCGAGGAGCTTGCTTGAGACCATAAAGAGATTTCTTAAGTCGACATACAAGGCTGGAGTCTGTTTGGATGAAGCCAATGGGTTGTTCCATATAGATTTCCTCATGCAAGTCCCCATGCAAGAAGGCAGATTTAACATCCATCTGATGGACTTCCCATTTTAAAGAGGCAGCAAGGGAAAGAACAAGGCGGATAGAGTTCATTTTGGCAACAGGGGAGAAGGTGTCAGTGTAGTCAATGCCTTCAACCTGTGAAAAGCCCTTAGCAACAAGACGAGCTTTATGTTTATCAACTTTCCCATCTGGTCCATACTTGGTTCTGTAAACCCATTTACATCTAACAAGTTTGCGTCCCTTTGGTAGAGGAACAAGCTCCCATGTATCATTTGCCAACAATGAATGATATCTTCATTCATAGCTGCTTCCCAATGTGGATGGCCTGAAGCTTCTGCAAAAATGTCAGGATCATGATTTACTGAGCTTGAGCCAGTAAAGAAGAGACTCTTTCAAACTGAGAACGTGTACGTCGCTGATCTGTAGGATCACCGGCAAGATCACCTGCTGCATCCCGAGTAGCACGGACCCATCTTGGAAGTTGAGGATCCTGAGAAGGTGGGGGAGGATTGTCATCCTCACTTTCATCATCTGAAGAAGAAATGTTTTCAAAAGTAGAAGAGATAGGAAGAGGTGGCACATCCGCCGGACTAGGCTCGCAGGCCGATTTATTTTCATCAAATTTTACATCTCTTCTAATGATAACATTTTTGGACTTAAATGGAATAAGTCTATAACCTTTTACATCTTCAGAATATCCAACAAAAGTACATTTCTCACTCTTAGGTTCTAAAGCTTTATTCTTTTCATCTGGAATATGGGCCCATGCTTCACTTCCAAAAATACGAAAGTGACTTACATCTGGTTTAATGGAACTCCAAGCTTCTTCTGGAGTGATATTCTTTAGAACCGTAGTAGGAGTGCGATTTATTATATAATTTGCACAATTAATTGCTTCGGCCCAAAAACTAAGACTGAGTCCTTTAGATTGCAGCATACAGTTAGCCATTTCCTTTAAGGTTCGATTTTTCCTTTCAACTACACCATTTTCTTGTGGAGTGTATGGAACAGTGTGTTGCATTTGAATTCCATTTTCCGTGCAAAAGTTGATGAATGTGTTTTTAACATATTCTCCACCATTATCAGTTCTTAGCTTAAGAATTTGATGTCCAGATTGTTTTTCAACAAAGGCTTTGAAGGCCAAAAATGTGTTAAATACTTCGCTCTTGAGTTTTAAGAAGTATACCCAAGTGCGTCTGGAGAAATCATCAATGAAAGTTAAGAAATACTTGCAGCCAGAGAATGAAGCAACAGGAGTGGACCACACAAATCACTGTGAACAAGCTGTAAAGGGGCCGAGGCGTGCCAAGAGGCACGTTTTTCAAAACTGTCCCGACGATGTTTTCCGAGTACACATTCGGAACAAACACCATCTCTGCAAGAAACCATAGGAAGACCTGTCACCATATTTTCTTTACATAGATGCTGAAGGGAGCGATAGTTTAAGTGACCAAATCGCTCATGCCAAAGTTTGCTCACTTCATCATTATGAGCAAACAAATACTGAGGGAAGATTTGATGACCCAAAGTTGTGAAACTTATACAACCTTGTGGAATCATCAGCAATACCAGTAGCTAGAATCTGTTTAGGATCTCTTAGATCCTTGATAACAACATCATGAGGTGAAAATTCAACAATTTTACCTTCACCTGAATGAGTTATCTGATATACAGATAGAAGGTTGCTGGATAAGGTTGGAACACATAATACATCATTAAACTGACCATTGTCTAGATGAACAGTTCCAGTCCCTACAACATTAAGAGATCTATCATCACCAACATATATTTTTTGGTGTTACAATCATGTAAAGAAGAAAACATGGCTTTGTTTTTGGCCATGTGATAAGAGGCTCCAGAATCAATGAGCCACTCATGAGAATGAGAAGAAGAAGATACATTTAATGCATAACCAGACTGAGATGATTGACAACGACAAGCAGAAAGTGCCATTCTTGAAGATGAAGTTGAAGTTGAAGTAGAAGAATGCTCCACATGGATGTTATGTTTCTTCATTGCGGCTTCCAAGGCTTCCATCTTCTTAAAGCATTTAGATTCTAAGTGGCCATCTCAATTACAAAAGTTACAATGTCTATCAGTCCTCTTCCATTTGTTTTTATTGGTCTTATCATTTTGCTGAAATGATCTTTCATTTTGAGACTGAGTTTGCTTAGGACCCTTGTTTGGTTTAGGACCATTCTTTTTGGGATATGACTTCTTAGTATTCTTTAAATTTTGTTGCTGCTGGGCGGCTAACGCTTTCTTGGAAGAGTTTCCAAGATTAAGAAGACCAAGGTGTAAGAGTTTTTCTTGTTCTCTTATTAAAGAATCACAAAAAGAGTCAAAGGAATGGGCCTTGTAGTCTTTTCCTTGACAAATGAAAGCTCCCTTGTAGAATGGAAGGTGGAAACAAATACAGAGTAGGCTGGTCCCAACTTAGTAAGGATGGAATAAATAAGGTTACTATCTTATTTCTTAACCTTAACACCTTCCAAGAGATATCTAAGG
>APFE030784884.1:0-12007 GCA_000404065.3 Pinus taeda
TTTTTCTTTGGACTGAATGGCTATGATACTAGCACACCCTTCTTCAATTCCAAATTCACTTTTTCTAAATATGATTAGTTCTTATGTGCTTGGTAAATGAAATTGATTATTGCAACATCATATGTATGCAATTGTAATAGTTGAAATTGTTTATTCTCAAGAAGTTTTTATTTTTAAATGAGATCATTTTATGAAAAATAAAAATATGGAGGATATGAATTCTATTGTTGGTAAATGTTCTAATTGTTGTTCTTAACCTCTAAGTAATTGAATTGATTTGGGAAGTCATTTAATCTCGTAGAAATCATATTAATAAATTTTCAAATTCATGGGTCGGTTATGTGCATGCATGCCTTCCTAGTTAATTGCATCTTGCTTTTTCTTTAATTTTCTCTACATGCTATAAGTTCCAAAATTTTCCATTATTTTAAAGAGATTTTAGGTGTGAAAAATAAGTTGAGGAAGAGTTTTGAGGTCATTCTTGAAGTTTAAAGGTGGAAGCCAAAATGTGATTTATGGGGTAAACAAGACATTTTGCAATTTTCACTATAATTTTTTCTCTAGGAGGTTTCATAGGCTAAAACTTGAAATGTAGTCACCAACCATCTAGTTCAATTTTCAAATATTGGTTTGCTATAGTTTCGGTTATATGATATGAGTAAGTTGGGCTTCCAAAATATTTCTTCAAACATGTCATCTTGGAATTTTCACTATAAATTTCCTTCTAAGATATTTCAGAGGTTGAAATATCGACCACAATGAGCGGAAACATCATTGAACATCTGGTTTAATTTTTCACACTTTGGCTCACTATAATTTTGGAGATATGCTATAAGGAAGTTAGGTGTCCTGAATGCTCTTGAAATTAGGCTTCAAATAAGTGAGCATGGTATTTTCACTATAAATTTATTTCTTTGAGGTTTCAAACCCTAAAATTTCATAGAGATAGAGAATATATATCAAGGTAATTGTTGTAAAATTTTAAGATATTGGTGCACTATAATTTCAGAGATATAACTTGAGGAAGTTGGGTCTAAATGATCCTAAACTCAGAAGTAATTGTTATGTTAGCAAAGAATAAAAGCAACAGGAAAAAAATAGGTACCGATGTCCTTAATTAGGCTTTAAGGGACAAGGTTTGAGAAAAATGTGATTCCTAATTCCCTAATGAAGGATTATGGGGTTGGGTGTGTGAAAAGTGGTATCAGAGCTAAGGTTCAACATTGAACCTAGATGAGCTCAAGTATAGGAAAGAATTTAAGTTTTAAATTAATATCTCTACATGCATGTGTACTTATGTGAAATTATTTTGTTATATATATGAATGCACTAATGTTATTTAAATATTTATTTGAGTTTAATGCAATAATATAAACACATAGGTTGATATAGGCTTGAAACAAATTAAGTAAAGGTAATAGACATGTTTATTTTTTATGATTTTAATGGTACTAATATTTGTGTGTTATTTCAGAAAATAAGAAGTCTATCTTGCAGTGAAAATAAAGAGAAGGATGTCTAGAATAAATGAACATAATAGTATTGAAATTATCTCCTTCGAGGAAAAGGGGAGACAAGAGGCAACATCTTCCAACCTTATTTAGATAATGAAGAGTTTGAAGGAAAACCTTCAAAGTTGCAAAGTAGATAATGAAAGGTTGATAAAAGAATAAGAAATACATGTAGAATTGAGTGCATTGTTCTTGCCAAGTTTGTCTAAAATTAAAACATAGTTGCAGTAGGGACCAAATGTTGGTAGTGATTGAAAATACTCATATAAGAAAATGGATAGCCCTTCAGAAAATCAAAAGCATGAGTCGATCATCAACAATACAAGAAAGACTAGATCTAAGAAAGCACACCGAAGTAGGAATGTGGCTACTTCAAGTGAAGACTCCTCCTTTGATTCCTCTAATGATGGTACAACTAGATCAGATTGGATGAGTAGTAGAAAATCACAAAAGAAAAATAAGAATAAGTGATCTAAAGTTTCCTTGCATGAGTATTCAAGAAGGAAAAACCACACACCTTCAATTGTGAGATCAAGAAAGGTGATGAAGTTGGAGCGTGGATGTTAGATTTGAAGAAATACTTTTATGTGCATTATTATTAATCAAACATGAAGGCCAAAGTAGTAATATTCAACATGCATGTAAATGCATCCATATGGTGGGAAGATCTCAAGAAAGTGAAAGGAATCCAAGAACATGATAGCTCTTCAAAGCAATTCAAAAAGTACTTCAGAAAGAAGTAACTATTGAAAAGGTACTATGATGAAAAGGTCAAAAAAATCATAATTTAAAGCTTAGGAAACTCACTTTAAAAGACTATGTGATCATATTTTTGGAGATTTTGCACTATTTTCCTTATATCACGGATGCAAAAGTGATTATTCAAAGATGAATTAGTGTATTTCCTGAGTATTACAATGACTAGATAGAGTTTGATGAGCCAAATTCTATGGATGGCACCATAAAAAAGGCTAAGTATTTTTATGAATAGTCAAATCATAGAGCATAAAAACAAAATTAATTGAAGAGGAAAGACAAAGATAGTATGAGCAAAGGAAATCAAGATTTCAGCATCATAAAGTCAATGGAAAGAGTTCAAATAAGATCATCAAGAAGTAAGCTCTAGTAGAAATATCCTATGAAAAGTGAGATGAAGCCAACAACAAGTGTGGAAGGAAAGGTAAGGGATAGAAAAAAGAGGCAGTTGAAAAGTTGGGGTTGTGGAGAAGATATCTTACTATGAGATGGCCCCCATAAATAAGAGGACAATAAGAGAAAGGTGTACCAAGTACAAGAGGCTACTACAATCAATCATGTAGCAAGAGAAATCCCTAGGATTCATGCAACCTTGGATTATTGACAAGAAAATCATCAAGCATATGTGGTTGAAGTAGAAAAGAAGTAAGCATAAGAAATTATGGCTAGTTCAGCTAGTTATAGGCGCAAAGAAGAAGGTAATTGAAATGGTGAAAGCATGCACAATTGTTATGAATGAGTATCAAACCCAAGTAACTTCGAATATATTGCCTTTAGCATCATATGATATTTCGATTGGCATGGATTGGTTATATCATAAGACATTGGAAGGTGTGGATAAGAATGGGTAGCATATAACTCTCAAAGGCATAACCAAAATTGTGACTATAAGAGAAGTATCAACATTGCAATTGAAGAAATTTTATAGAAAAGTATGTCAATTGTATTCCATAAATGTGTTGGAATCAATAGGTGTTACAAAACAAAAGCTTGAAGACTTCAAAATTTTGTAAGAATTTCAAGATGTATTTTTGGAAGAAACACTAGGACTTCCACCTAAAAGAGAGGCATATTTCTCCATAAATCTTGTGAAAATAAGATATTATAAAGTTTTTGTATACTTTGAATGAGAAAATAAGATATTACCAATGTATGATTAACCCAATGGTTATTTACATAAAATCATAATAATTGCAAGAAAAATCATGCATAAAACATATAATGTGTGTGTTCGTTTAAGCTCGCATTCTTTAGAATTGGAAAAAATATAAAAATAATAATTGAAGAACACATAATCTGTAAATTTAGGTTATGTTTTCATAAAAGTTGGAGAATTATAATTGAGAAATGTATTTGTCCTTACTTTTCAAGAAAAGAAACATTGAGGATTGGGTCATTATAGAAATGAAAGAAGGCTCCATCCAATCTTAAATTTATTTCTCAATAAATGTTGAGGATTGGGTCATGATGGAGATTAAAGTCTTCACTCAATTTGAAATTTATTTATTAGTTTTGTAGAACGATTAATTTTTTATTTGAAAAATTAAGTTCATTTTTTTAGTGTATGTTTTGTTTTGTTTTTAATCTATTTTGGGGAGAATTTTTAACACTTTTCTCATTGAGGGTTAATCTTGAATTTTTTAGGGTAAAAGGTTATATTAACAAATGGATCAAAATTATTATAACAATATATTTATTATAAGTTCAACATGTCATTGACTAGATTGGAACACAGATTAGGAGGATAATACTCTATCCCACAACCCAAATGACTACTTTGTAGGTACCTATATAAACAATGTTATTTTTTTAGAGAATAAATTATCTTAGAAAATATTTTTCAAAATATGTATAGATCTATTATAAGAATGATTAAAGGATTGATAAGAGGCTTGTGTACCTATATGAAGATCATAAGGACTATTATAAATGGATTTCCATTTTTGCAATGCTCCATATGAAAATCAAGGTATTTAACTCAAAGTTTTGGTCTTATAATTTATTGAATATTTTTTCTCAAGATATTAAATACATGCCAAAAAATAAATAAGCAATTAGAAAATGTTGACATCTTATTTGGTGTCATGTTGAGGCAAGAGGCTTCAAACTTAGGACATATTGTGTGTGTGTGTGTGTGTGTGTGTGTCTCACAATATGTATTAATGTTAAGCTTCAACCTATAATTAATTCCAAACATTAAATGTTTATGGATGCATAGTTCATAAACCTTATTTCTTACATAACCCATTGTGATTTTGAACAATGGTAGCTCCAGTGTCCCATAGTGGTAGGTGGTGATATACCACCACCCTCCACTTCCACTTGGTACCTTGCATGCAAGATACCTTAGGCTATTTTTCCAAACCAATTTCAATTGCTAATCCTTTGAAAGTGATTTCTTTATAGCTTAAGTCTGCAATAAAAAAAATAAAGATTGACTCATAGTAGGGGGCTTGCACACAAATATTCATCATATTAAGGTGGAAAAATGGTGGATGAGAGGAGGTGATGCTACAATTCTATAAATATGCAATGTTTTCCTAAAGGTTTTAACCCTATACTAAAAATACTTGCAAATGAATTCTTAAAAGAAAATAGAAAAAATAAAATGGCAATGACAATAAATATACATAGAAAATTTTCTCCTGGAACCCAAAATCAGGAAAACCAGATGATTTTTCATTATATTCTTTTCAATGTTATAATACGTTATATACATTTTGAAGCATTCATGAACCCCAATCCATTAACCTTTGAATAGAATATAATAATAGCTCCTTTGACAGAATCTACAAAACCATGGGAAAAACCATATGCAAAAAATATAACACATAACACATATCCAACATTTCCATATCCATTCACCCGGATGCGGGTGATATTGTTCGTCATGCAGAGTATTAATCCCCCACGCCCAAGCCACATGGCTTCACGCTTCCGCCAGGTGGGAGCCATGAGCTCAGCTTGCGTCTTGGGTGATAGTACAGGCCGGAGCATTAAAAGGTCTTTAAGGCAGGCAGGTTACCGAGGCTTTGCTACCAGAACCCTCATCATGGCGCCTCCTTATCTCTGTTCTGGCAAGCGTTCTGGTTATAATTCTAACCCTGCAACTGCCCAAGGAATTGCTCAGAGCTTGCCGACAGATGGAACCCCCCTCCGCGTCGCCATTTCATGCCCTGTGGTTAGAATCGTGAGCGTCACTCAGGCGAATGTGCAGGATATCTGCGGCAGCTGCAGAATTGGGGGCAGGTATATTTCTGTAAATTCTTGTTGGTTTAGTCGTGTCAAGCTTTCTTCTCCTCCCATGGCTCCTCGCGGTGGTTACAAGTCTCCTCGCAGGGGAGGGCACTCTAGCCAATCCAGTGGCACAAAACAGAAATCTCCGCCCAATCCGAGGAGGATTTCTCCACTAGCCTGCGCTCCGCCACCCTCTGGTGCCTCTACGCCTTCCGGAGATTTGGACAATGCTGTCCAAATAGCTTCTCTTAGCTATCGACGTCGGACCAACAAGCCTGTTATTCGCGCTCGCATCACAGTCATCTTCGAAGAGGAAGATGAGGTAGAGGATAGTAGCAACCAGGCTTCAGGGGAGAAAACGCCCACCTCTTCTGATACTTCGTCCAAAGCACAGGACACCTCCTACATCCCAGAGGTTCAGAGTCGCATGGAGGATGACAGCATAGACTTTCCCTCAGCCGAGCAGGCAGAAGCTGCCAAAGAGCTTCGCAGTCTCAAGCGCAAAGCTCTCATGGCCTCGGTTGAAGGCTCAATGAAAACGCAGATGGACTCTACTGGCAGTGGCATGCGTATTGCTGAAGATGAAGATTCGCTGGATTACAAACTCTACCTCAAACTTCCGCCTGGCTATGACCGAATTGAAGACGTTCCTGAAGGTGTCGAAATCTCCTGGGAGCCCGACCCAATTCAGGCTGCTGAGGAAAGGAAGCAACGAGCTTTAGCACGCGAGGCTGAAGCGAAAAAGGGCAGCAGCAAATGACCACAAGGCTCTCTGGGGCAAGCCGATACTTAGGCAATTCGCCTCTTTTTTGCATTTTTCTGTTCAGTCCTAGTTCTCGTATGCGTTGCAGCGCTGTAAACTCGGTCTCTGTTCTATGGTTGATAGTCTATCCAAGACTTATGTTTTCGGTCCAGGTTGGACAACTCCAGTTCCATACCTCTCTTTTTGAAATTTTGTTCTTCTGGCTCTGTCAGGCAGCAATCTCTGATGTAATGACGATTTCTTGACAGAGAGCTGTTTCACGGCTCTCAGAGGTGTATACCTCTTGTACATAATTTTTCTCTTTTTAATTCAATAGTTCAGTCTTTACTTAGCAAAAAAAAACATTTCCATATCCATTGTCCTAGAAAACACATTGAGTAAATTACCATTTTATTATGTGTAAATAACTGATAAATTTCTATTCAAATTCAAGTTGATTCTTCAATGGTTCAACAATATGTCCTTTAAGTCTTCAATAATTATTATTCTTCCCAACTATGTACATGTTTGTACACATTCTAGAGTCATTACCAATATTGATATTCACATTCCATCCCAAGACAACAATATAAGGTATCCTGAGATCAACATAAATAGGATGTTATATCATAATAGTATAAAATTATACATCATAAGGAACACCTAATTAGTAATACTTAACATAAATTTCATTACCTGCATAAAATCTATTAGTGATAGCTTGAATTGAAACAGCATGTTCTTCATCCCTGAAATGTTTATAAATATTTTCAATTTGTAATAAAGGAGTTTTATTAAGAAATACACATAAAATCATAGTTGAATACCATCAAATTGTTTTCACAAATAATGATAAAATAGATTATAACAATCACCATGTTATCATCCAAGTTATAACAAATGTTTAAACTTCCAATGTATGTGTACTTGTCAACCTCCTCAAATAAATATTCATAAAAATGCAACAGTTAATAAATGCTAGAATATCTGCAACAACATAATTTTCAAATGACAAACCTAAGTCATCTTTAGGAACAATAATAATAACCCTTAAGTCATAAAAAATTTCATTTAAAATATGCATAAAGATGGAGTATGATTGATAATAAAAAATTGTTAAGAAAATAACAGTAAAAATAATTTACAATTTTTATGTTTTAACTGATACAAAAGAAGGAACCTTAAATAGTTTATAGATAGCTCCAAACAAAAGAAATACATTGTTGTAGCTGCTACAAACACCCTCCAAAATTTTTCCCATGCTTTGATTTTGGATCCTCCCTTCTATCCACGGGATCTTATTGTTCATTGTTGTCGAGTATTCATGTCGTGATCAAGACATATCTTTCCATCTTGTGCTTGTGATGTTTTATTTTGATCTCGATCTAAACCTTTTCAGTCACAAACTATCTTATGAGCTGACCTTGTGGCATTGTTGGTCTTCCCTCTAGAAATTGTGTAATCCAGACATGTAGGTCAGCCTTGAGCTCATAAACTGTGCAATTTTGGGAGACAGCATGACCTTGAGCTCAAAAATTATGCAAAGCTTCCCTTACTCTTAGAAACTGCCAATTCACTGAGTCAAGGAGTTTCCCAGCCCCTATGGTCGGGAATTGTGCAATCCTTCTTGGAAGTGTCAATGGATAGTATCATAAAAAAAAAAAAAACAAAAAAAAAAACAAAACAAAAACAAAAACAAAAACAAAAACAAAACCAAACCAAACCAAAACAACAAAAAACAAAAAGCAAAAAACAAAAATAAACAAAAACAAAAACAAAAAAACAAAAACAAAAAAAAAAAAAACAAAACCAAAAAAAAAAAAAAACAAAAAACAAAAACAAAAAAAACAAAAAAACAAAAACCAAAAAAACAAAAACAAAAACCAAAAAAAACAAAACAAAAACAAAAACAAAAACAAAACAAAAAAAAAGCCTTAGAAAATAGGGATTGATCAACTAGTTTCCCGAAGAATGGCACAAGTTGCTATTTTTGGACTTTCCACCAAGTGTCACTTTTTCCTTGATTTTAGGCATTTGAGTCAAAAACCTAACCAATCTAGATCTATATAATAGATGCCCCTAGAGGTCATTTGTGAATTCTATCTTGGATCTCTATGCTTCCTAAGGAGATCAAGGAGCCTTCGATGGAGTTTACAACACTTTTCTGGGTGAGTTTTTCTTTTGTAGCCTTTTGTCGCTTTTTGTCTTTTCGCTTATGTGAGTGTTGTTTTTCTTGTTTCTTTTCATGGTTGTTTCCATTTTAACTTATATTATATTATACAAATGTTGGTCCAATCTATTGTTTTCCTTTTGCAAGTGTCAATTCAACTTTCTTGGTTTTTCCCATTAAAGGTCGTCATTTCAACAACTCCTTGTGCATGTTTGATTTTCCTTTCGCATGTTGACTTTTTTGCACTTGATCCTCATTGATCTATCTTTTCTTAGTCAAATCTAAACTCTAACTTGTACCATCACTAAGATCTGCTACTTTCCCATCCTCTTTCCAGGTTGATATTCCCTTCACTTAGCTAGCAATTGCCTTGCTCAATTGGGCATTGCGCAAGTCAAAGGCTCAAGCTCATGCTTGGCCTCTGAGACTATGAAATACAAATTCCCTGGCTTTTCCAACTGTGCATTACGCAGTTCCAAGGCTCAAGCCTTATCCTTTTCCATTAAGACTACACAATGCATAGTCTCTCCCTCAGTTTGCCCAGACTCAAACAGTGCATTGTGTAGCCTCAAGCCTCAAGATTCTCTACTGGATGCTCAAAATATGCCATGCATAGTTCATGAAGCTATTATCTTCCCTCAACTCAGGAATGACTCATTTTTCCCTCTTAGCCTTGTGGTTATTTCCATGATCTTGATTTGTGATTCAGTTTTCTAAAGCTAATTTTTGTTTTCCATGACAGCATTTTCCTCCTATAGGTATTGCGATTGTTGAGAACTTCTATTGATTTATTGATGTCATCATGTCCCCCAAGAGATCTACCTCAATGGACACCATAGAAAGTAGCACCGGGGAGGCAGTTTAGAGTACTCCAGTGAACTTACTAGTGTTCTCAGATACTCAATTGTTTATAGATAAAGAGTAAGACTTCACATGGCAGAAAGTGAATGAGGCATTCTCAACAAGAAGCTTCAAAGAATATCTTGAAGATCGACAGGTGTATATAAATGTCCAAAGGTTAGGGTTACACAAGATTGCATGCAGACACCCAAATTTTACATGTGTGGATGTTGTCAGCTAGATATTGTCTCATATAGATGCAAACACTATGACTCTTAGCAGTGGCAGTGGATAAAGGCTTGCCTCTTTCTTGGCACCAGATTACCATCTCTTGTATCATTTGCAGGAGACAAAATCGATCATAGCTTCACACTTTTATGCAGTCAAAAACTACTTGAGTGCAAAGGATTTTTTCAAAGGCTGGGTGAAAGAGCCAACAAAGTTCTATGAAACACCCACTAATACTTACAAGAAAAAATATCTTAGGAATTTCTTTCAGTACTTGATAGTTCTATGTTGTGGGATCTATGGTTATTAGTGTACTGAAACCTTCCCTGAAGTTTGTACATTTTGGCTTAATCATATTGTGAACGAAGGAAAAGCATTCAACTAGTCAGACTTGTTGGTTAAATAACTGAAGGTCCAATGTAGCTAATTCCCATAATCTTCCAAAGGGAAAGAAATCTACATTCTACATGTCTTCCTAACTACTGGATGCAATATGCACTCACAATTCATTTCCTGGCATGAATTAGAAATAGTCAATGAGAGAGATTGTCATGCACATTTACTGCAAGCTACTTTTAAAGTGTAGCTATGAAGGAGTAATGGATAAGTTGGCTGATCACTTCCTCATACCATTGTACAAGTTAATCTTTGAGGAAGAACCACCTTTCATGTCACATGGGGCAATGGAAGTAGTGTCATAAATAACAGATTAGTTTGCCTCACCGGATGACACTTTCCTCAAAATGTTTGGTGCTCATAAGTCTCCAATTTGGTCATACAAGAAGTTGCTTACAATCTTTCCACAGGGTTATCAACATTTTTGTATAGGAAGAAGAAAGAACCTTGGCTTGTTCTTCCTTTGCAAGTCAGATTGTATGAGACCAATAATTTGAAGGTTGCAGACATCGAAGGAAAGATGATAGATAAATTCACATTCGGTCATTTGGACTTCAATCCGTACGATACCATGAATGTTTGTAAAGAATAATATGTAATGATTCATTTCCAGTGTCCAAGCGGGACATTTTACAGGCTCGAGGAGGGGGAGATGAAAAATTGTTACAATGCCACCAAGTCCCGTGAGCGAGTCATCCTTGTAGGAGCATCACAGGTTACTCCATAGAAGGAAGTCACTCCAAAGGCAGAACGAATAGTAAGTACAACATAGTGCACGGAAAGGGAAAGAGGAAGGTTTCACATAGTCCAACATTAGAGCGAGATCGCAAGATGAAAGCAGATCCAGTCATCATGAAAGTTGCCATAACAACAGAGAAGAGGAGGGAATAGAGGAAGAGTGAAGAAAAATTGAAGAGAAATGAAGAACAAGAGCAGAGGAGATTGGAAGAAGAAAGGTAGAAGCAATAAGAGGAATAAAGGTGAAGAATAGAAGACGAAGAAGAAGCAACTCGAAGACAAGTCGAAGAACAAGAACAAAACCAACTACTAGAAAAGGAGAGTAAATAGTTCTAGGACAAAGAGCTCGCTCAAGAAATTGAAGAGTTTATTCTGATCCAAGACATGGAGGTGGAACCAGAGTCATTAAACCAAGATGTTGATTTGATGTTGAGCACTCAACAGGTCACTATTCAGTCTCCCCCTGCTCTGACGATAGAGCAAGCTTCAAGAGAGGAAGAGGAAATTGTTCTTCTCGATGATGGTCTAGTCATGGACACATGCAATATGAATTATGACAATCATCAGAAGGATATTGTACAGGTGAGGAAGAAACACTTTCTGGACGGTCGCACGTCTCCTACATTCATCAGAGAAAGGGTGATTGTGAAAGACACCAGGAGGAATCCAAATTCCATTGTTGCAACTAACTTAGCCTTCGCAGGAGAAACAAAGTAAAAAACGAAGTATCTGAAGGCTAAGAACAAACAAATGGAAAATAAATTATAGGTTGTGAGGAAAGAAGTTGAACAACTTCAATTAGAGATCTAGAATGCAACTCCCACACAATTATATCTAGAAGAACTTAAGGTAGTTATACTTGTAGAAGTTTCAGCATTAGGAGAAATCATGTGAAACCTTTATGAGGAGCTTGTCACCATGCATAAGGCATTTTCCCACTTGCATGAATCGCATTAGAAGTGTAAAGATCATGCTAAATATCTCAAGGTTGTATAAACAACTATTGTTTCCATGCATGAGTGGTCAATGCAATACAAAGGGGCACCACCCAAATTGGGAAAGAAAACAAGGCAATAGGTTGAGTTGGAGAAAGAAAAAGTTTGGATGCAAATAGATCACCCCATTCATTGCCAACATTCAAGCCTCATATGCATGATTGTACAATGAAGTTGATTTCATGGTGAAATCACATAGGATCCCATCAGTTGGCTCACTCATTAATGTAGGTTTTAACCTTGTACAGAAATTACCTGCATACGAATTCTAAAACAAAGAAAATAAACAATGCGAGAGCATAACACATAAAACACATATGCACAGAGATTTTCCCTTGGATCCCAAAACCAGTTTGATTTTTCATTATATTCCTTTCAATGTTACAATACATAT
>APFE030784915.1:9196-93987 GCA_000404065.3 Pinus taeda
TTGTAGTAGAAAATAGAAGAATAGCAACAATCACCAATACTCTGCCGCTTCCCCGGCAACGGCGCCAAAAAGATGGTGAGCCCCAGTATTGTAGCAATAATGCTACAACTTCTGGGGCTTCCTGTCTCTTAATTTTATCAACCCGGTAGTTCGTACAAACTTGGAAGCAGCGGTGCTATATGCACAAGTACTAGCTCTTGTCGTAGCTGTCACTTGGTCAGCTGGCACAAGTCCGCTAGGGCTTAAGCCAACTTCTATGGGCTTACATAAGAAGCTTTATCAATGATGGAGAAAGCTAGCTCAAAGAAGACTAATCTACTTGACAAAAATGAACTGAAAGCAAATCAAAGCATGTAAACCTAGGAAACCCTAATTTAACTAGTCTAGTCTCTATAATGCAAATGACGTGAAGGAAACTTCTACCAATGCTGCTACTATCTCTAATAAGTGAAAATGCATGGATCTACTGCTTACATCATAAAAGACATGTTTTTGTATTTTTCCTTTAAGTGGGTGGGATGATTGTGATTGTGTGCTAATTGGGGTTTGGTTGTGCAGATGGGATGGAGAAGGAAGGAAAGCGTGGAACAGGTTGGGGAGGCTAGGTGAGGTCCCTATGGACCCTTAGCATCCATCCACAGAGGTTTTCCACGTTCAGAAGCTCGGCAAGCGAGTGAATGGCCTCCTACAGGATGTCTGCAGGGGATCCTACAGGATACTCAGAGGTTACTACAGGATAGTCCTGTAGGTCTTCTACAGGATGTTTTGTGCAGTTCTACAGGATGCTTGGCCGTGAAGGTTTGAAGGGATGGAGGAGTGATGGAATGGTAGGAAGAGATATTCTTGCATGCGCGATCAAGATGGAAGAGATGGTAATGGAACGAGAAAGAGGAGTGTAAATGAAACCAAAGATTATGACTGTCACCAAACCAAAAATGCATCAACCTAAATTACTTATGCCATGAATTCAATGAACAACAATCCAAAACGTGAAGAGAAATATGTATGAGGCTGTAATGAAAGTATGTGTGCAGGTGTGAATGACAAGGAAGCGTCTAATCAAAACCGTGACTGTATTGCAGCAATCATCAAGTAAAGTAATGCGTGCTTTTGGTGGCTAGTTATGGACTGCACCCCAATCTTCAAGAGAGATGGCAATAAGCCTTAACAACCGTTTTTTTTATTATGAGAATGCAGCAAAGACACATATATATAAACAAGGGAGGTACTGGGCGCTTGAGATGGGCCCAACCCCAAGAACTACAGCCTCCCAAGAGAGATTTAGAGCTGGTGCAAAGCTGGATCCATTTTTATTAACCAAGAATGAACAATTACATCAAAACTGTCCACAAGGAGAGCTTGAGAAAGAGCTGAAAGCAAAACTAATCCATGGCCTACAACTCGAATTACAAGCTAGCTAACTAATGGCTAAAACAAAATGACTAACTACCAGCTAAAAATGACTATCAAATGGCTAACAACTAGCTGCCTACTAGCTCCTTACTAGCTAAACAAAATGAGGCCATAAGCTCTCTTATTTATACAATTTCGAGGACCCAACAATCCTCCTAAAAGTTAGGGACTCGGCTGCCCAAGACTTGTAGTTAACAGCAGTCCAACTTTACTTGCTTGGCTGCCCTTGACTTGGAGTTAACAGCAGTCCAACTTGACTTGCTTGGCTGCCCTTGACTTGTAGCTAACAGCAGTCCAACTTGACTTGCTTGGCTGCCCTTGTGCTTATTGATTCGGTGGCCTTTGAACTCCGAGCTGATGGTGGAGAATTCGAGGTAAGGACCCATAAATGAGGGGGACACCTTCGTACAGATCCTCTAACTTGTTCTCCCATGAATTTGGCTGCCAAGTGCTCATTAAGACCTTCAATGTTGTCTCCAAGTTGACCAACAAGGCTACACAAAGCACCCATTAGACTTGTTGGCATAATGACTAACCAAATTCACTCTATTAACATAAAAATAATCAAAAACATGCAATAAACAAATGAGAATGGTGGACTAAGCCAAATTAGGAAGTTGAATGAGCCCAAATAATTGTACGTTTTTGGGGCTCATCACCTTAGTTGAATTATATCAAAAACTGGATTTTACCAAGAGAACTGAAACCCTAGAGTTATTCCTTTCAAAAGATGCCCCCATGCCTAAGAAGAATCCTCCCCATCATTGACCCATTCATCAAAGAAATAGCCAAGTAAGTAAGAAATTAGAGTGGTAATTTGCTTGGCTTTTTCTGGTTATGCCAAGGCATCTAAAATATTTTGGGGTTTTTGATTTTGTAGATGACCAAAGAACAGTTAATTAAAACAGGTGTTTCTAAAACTTAGAAATATCTTAAACATAAATGAAGGGTTGTTTTTTTATTTGCACATAGTAGTTTAAATTTTATGTGTAATGGAATTTAGAAGAAAAAGGAAATGTAAATGATCATATACTCAGATAGAATACTTAATCATTCGCAAGAGGAAATCATTAAAACTATGTTTTAATGATCAACATAATATAACTAAATTATAATAGAAACCTAATGCAATTTAACTTTCAAGAGGAAATAGTAGAAGCAAACAGCTATGTAACTTAGTCTCTTAATTAAATTACAGTTCACAATGAATTAAAAACGAAATTGATACTCAATTAAGGTTTTTAATTGTATAACTGTCTATAAGATAAATTATATGAAGAAAACAATTATGATAAATACAAACAAGAACTCACTAGAAGCCAAGCCATGTGCAGATAACTTAAAATCCTTTATTGACATTCAAAAACCTACAGCTTAGTACAATTCTATTCAAAAACTAATTCAAAGGTGCGACCCCTAAATCTTTATTAGAATGAGGTATTTATTAAAAAAAAAAGTGTTTTATAATTAATGTGTCATTGACTAGGCATGCTAAAATATCCAAAACTAAAATAGAATTGAAGGATTCGATCTAGGAAGAATGCATCTACGTTCTGGCCCTGTTCTGCTGAAATCTGTTGCTGAGTCACCTCTTTTGTTGGATACACTGGCAATTAACTGTTGTGCTGGAGTGATGTGCTAGAGGTGTTGGAATAATATGTTGGGATGCTTTATTTGTTTTGATATTCTTTCGATTTCTCCCAACGTTCTAAATTTGGAATTGTTACCTTTGTAGCCTTTCGGTAGATTTCATCTACCTCAGCGTGTTTAGTAAAGGTAGGTTTTACTGGAAAAACATGTTGAATCTCATTTTGAATCAAACAAACATTTTCAACTGCTTCATACAAAGCTCTCTCAGTGATTGATCCTTTGATTGAAGATGATGCAGCAATGGAGGTTCTCATCTTTTCTTGTAGTCTTTGAATATAATCTTTTATGTCCATCAGCTTGTCATTCAACACAAAAATAGAAGGCAATCCTTTCTTAATCAATGCATCAATTCTTGACAGAAACCTGTTAATACCAAATTCCAGAGTGTGGCATTTTTCTTTTAGCTATGTTACTAAGTTCTTCTTAGTAAGAACCTTCTTTACTTCAAGGATTGCTTCAGTTTTGTCTTCTAATCCCAATTCTTCCAGCTCATATTTATCCTTGGAATTCATAAATCTAATGATTTTTTTTGCTATTGCAGGCATTGTTCCTAACTGATCATTTATTTTACAAATAGCTTTGTTGGCTTTTTCTACCAATTCTTTTTGTTCAAACATAATCTGGATGCAGGGCCAAATTTCTTTCATTTCATTGATGATGTTATCCTAAATGATTTCTTTAACATGAGCAAGGGGAGTGCCAATGGCATTTTCATTTGTTGACTTCTTCCAATTCTCAATCTGAGTTTGGGCTCTCTAGAGTATTACTGAATGATTGATGTCAGACCTGCTTTTAATGTCTTCCAGCTGCTTCACTTTTTTTTCCAACTTTTGGATTTCTTCGGATTGAAGTGTCATCTTCTAAATTGCTTGGGCCAGTTCCATAGCATCTCCTTTAGTGACTGTGGTAGGTATAGTTGAAGGAATAGCAACGATTGGAAGTGCTTGTAGAGGAACAACTGATTTCTTAGCTTTTCTAATGAGTCTTTCTACTTGAATTTCCATTTGTATTATTTGTGACTTTTGCTCAATAATGAGCTTCATCATATCTGCCTTCTGGTTCTCTTTCTCATTGATTTCCTTAGCCAAAGGATCTTCAGTTGCTACGAGTTTGAGTTGTTTCCTTAATGCAACAATGTCTGCATTCTTCTTTTTTATTAATTCCTCTGCATCTATAAAATTTGCAGGCTCATAACCCAATCTTCTTACCAGGTCTTCTAGTGTTTTAATCCTAGAGTCTTTGGCATGAGAAGAAATATTCTCCATGTCGAGTTGTGATTGAAAGGTGGCAAATGTGGCCTGCAATCTAGACAATGACATGGCAGTATTAGTAGCAGAGGAAAATATCATCTCTCCTCACTGTTTGTGCATTTCCATTTGATCAATTAAATGCACATCATTAATATCAAACATAAGAGTGGCTTTCTTTTAATCTTCCTCGCCTTTAGGCTGAGGTACTTGAGCTTGGAGAAATGCCATGTGCATTCTTCCTTTCTCTAAATCAAAGGCAGTTAACAATCTACTCTGTGTGTTAGATGTTTGCTTCTAGAATTGATTACAGATATTGATTTTTAAAGCTTCATTCTTTAGCTTGAGTTCTTTGTAGATGTCCATTGTGATTTTCTTAGGCTCACTTGATGAAGATGCTTCTTTCTGTGTGATATGCAACTGCTGGTTTTGAGAAGGTGCTGAAGTATCAAGAGGATCTGTTGATTTCTCTTCTCTTAATGTAGTTTCAGGAATTTCCTTTGAAGTGTTAGGCTATTGTTGTTCTAAATATTTGTTGGGTTTTGCCTTTTTCCTATACATAAGTTTAAAACTTGAGCTGATGATGTCATTTTACAAGGGAGACACTTCCTCCCTATTTCTCTTTGTTGTCTTCTTTTCTTGCAGGGAAGGTGTATGCACTGCAGAAGTAGACACTTGTTGCTCTTCTAATTCCTGTAGAGTATTTTGTAGCCACTCTGTTTGATTTTTGTATTGTTCAATCTCTAGCCTTGCTGTATGAAAGTAAGGTGTAGATTTGGTGTCTACCCTTCACTTAGAAATGATTCCTAATGGGTCATAAGACCAAGTAAAACTCAAATCAAATTTCATGGTTTTCAATATCTTCCCTACTTCTTCTCCTATTGCCCTACTATTACAAATAAATTGACCAACCTGTATCTTTATTCTAAATTGTGATTTCTTTTTGGCAGATGTAAAGTGAATCTGGTCCATGTTTATCATCTGTTTGATATATTCAAGTGAAAAAATCCTCATTGGGAGGTATTTAGGAAACTTAAAAGGTGGTAGTTCACAACCAAAAACTCTAATCTCAGTCTAGTTCTCATAGAGATACCAATCTCCAGTCTATGCCTACTGTGTAAGCTGCAAAATTTTATGAATTTCTTCACTTATTTTGATCTCAGTGTTGCCACTCAAAAGATTCATGGTAGGATGAACAAACATGTCTATGAATTGTTTAAATGAATAATCATTTTGTTCTTTCCTGACCATGGTAGTCCAAAATATTACTGGTTGTTGTTCTCCTTTATCATCTAACTTATACAATGACATATTTAGATGATATTCTTGGAAGTATATGAACATGTAGATTAGAACAGAAGTATATTTAAAAACCTCTTGAGTATCAAAGTTCACAAACTGCTGGTGGACGAACTCTGCTAAAAACTGATTGAAATTAAACATAATGGTGGGTTGGGCATCATTAGAAAATATTGACAGGAATCCAATAATGGCATCATTGACCCATTCATCAGATTAATAGCCAAGTAATTAAGAAATCAGAGTGATAATCTGCTTGGATCTTTCTGGAAAAATGGATGAAGGATAGGGAGGATTCTTTTTATGCATGGGGGCATCTTTTGAAAGGAATAACTCAAGGGTTTCAGTTCTCTTGGTAAAATCCAGTTTTTGATATAATTCAACTAAGGCTTCATGAGAAAATGGGGTGGTATCTTTGACAATTGGGGCTTGCATCATCTGGTCAATGGATTCAAGGGTTATAGTAAATAGAATTTGGTCGTGAGGATTGACAATGGCTCTCTGATCTACGAGGTAAGAAGCTTGACATCTTCTGATAAAATCTAGAGCACTGAAGGTGAGAGGAAATATGTAATAGGGAAGGTTTGATATCCATAGTTGAAGGTCATCGGTTTGGTTGACATATTTATCTTCTAGACAACAATATAATTCAAAAATATCAATATCAAAATTGGTTTTGTGAATCATATAGTCTCTATTGGCTAAAGGTGTATGGTGAATGTCAATAGAGGGGAAAATGACAGGGTTAACATCTTCCTGTGTTTTCTTCTGCTTAGGAGGCATACTGACAGTAATTTGACAGTAGATTTTAAACTATAAACAGAAGAACAAGGGTTTATAATGGAAAGGAGTTTCTCTTACCAATATATGAAGATGGGAAGTGTATATATAAACTTGAACGTCGCTCGGATAGGTGGTGGTGCTTTAAGAATCAATGGAATACCTACGACCGAAGATTGACAGTAATTTGAGCTCTGCAGACTGTGGAATGAAAACAAGAAGTTCGCGGAGGGTTTGAAATGAGCTTATAACAAAGTATTTTAACCATTGATGGCGTGGGGTTAATAGGCAATTGAAATAAATGGATAACGTGAATATGGAGGGAGGTGATTTAGTTGGTCAATGACAAGCTACGTGGTAGCGACAGGATGGCGAAGTAATCAGCAGTCAATGATAAGTTGTTTTGAGGAAACAACTTTCGGAGGGGATAAGGTTGTTTATGGTTTTTATGAAGGGGGGTCTGAAATCCTGCGATGGTAACACATAGCGGGCGGGTGGCATGGTAATACAACTCATCTCATACCCCCCCTTGCTGATAAAGGTCGAACGACGGAGGGGGTCTGAAATCATATAATAAGTGCTACATTAAAATTAATGGTCGGGGATAAGCAGGAAGATAGCTAGCATTTAATGGTGGAGCCTGAAATCACATTAAAACTTTTAATCCAATGTTTACATGAATCGGGATATATGGGGTAAAATGATAATGTGTCGGGAATATAACTTAGGAAATTTATATGGTAGGGAGGTAGGAAATGAAATATAATGTTTCGGGAATGAAGTATTGGGAATTAAGACTTAGGATAAAAAGTATGAGGGGAGTGTGTAATTAAGGAGTGAATTAGGGAAACAAATATGTAGGGGATTATAATGTAAGGAGGGGATTTTAGTGTAAGAATGGGAACATGACCTCCTTCGATAAATTCTTCTACACATGCAACATAGGGTCAACATGATGATGTTGCATTTGAGGTAGCAACCTTATGCATTCCAAAACTTTTAAATGAAGCTTTTTTCCTTTTTCCTTTAGCTTCCCTAACATTTTATTCTTCCTTCTTTATTTAAAGCAACTAACACCTGAAATTTTATTCATACAGATGCCTATTATAATCAATTTTTCCTAACATTTTTTAAACAAATTTTTATTTCTTTTGCATCCATATCCTACCATAACATTTTCAAAATTTATATATCTAATATACTAACTTATCAAAACTAGATATGTTACAACATCGGCTCCATCTGGGGACTGCTTCCCCCTATGGGATGCAGAGAACATATAGATCCAAATGCCTTCACCTCGTGCTATGGAGTCTTTGCTACAAAAGGCACTCACTTGTAGATTTGAAAATAATCTCTCCTAATATTTACATATGGTGAATGAAATGAAAAACTAATATTGAATGTAGTGTTTCAAGTATTTCCGATTGAATGGCAATGAGGAATACTCTCCTTCCAGATTCTACAATACAAATGTGTTGTTTCCTTTGACTTCTGCAATGCTAAATGGACCAAACCAGAGGTTGTCAAATTTTTTATGCTTGCCTTTATCTTTTCTCCTTGAGTCCCATCTAAGCACAACATCACCCTTTCTAAAATTTATTTCTCTTGCCTTTCTGTCAAAAATCTCCTTCATCTTGTTTTGGTACTTCTTCAACTGATATTGAATTTCATCTCTATTTTCATTTAGCTCAATGATTTGATTAATTCTCCTCGAAAAATCATCTTTTTCCTCATAATATTCTTCAAAAAATTTCATTACAGGTAAAGCTAAATGAGTGGGAAAAACAACTTCCTTACCATAAACCAATTGAAAAGGAGACTTGCATGTTGACCTTTTAGGAGAAACTTTGTTTGCCAAATAGCATGGATCAAATGTGTGTTCCAACTCCTTTTGTGATCTTCAAGAGTATTCTTTATAACCTTGACTAAGCTCTTGCTGGAATACTTTGCCAACCCATTACCCTATGGATAGTATGGCGAAGAATGATGCAATAAAATTGAATATTTTTGATAAAATTCAATCATTTTTATACTGCTAAAAGCTGCTGCATTATCTGTTACAATTTGCTGAGGACATCCAAACCTTGATAAAATAATTTCCTTAAGAAACTTAATTACAATAGTATCAGTAGCATTCTTTACAAGTATGGCTTCTACCCACTTGGTAAAGTAATCAATAGCAGTTAAAATCCATCTATGTTGGTTGCTTGATGGAGGATGGATTTCCCCAATGAAGTCTAACCCCCATTGTAGGAAAGGAGCTTGAACTGACATTGGAACTAAAGGAAGTGATGACATCTTTTGTTTTCCTGCAAAAAGTTGGCATGGAACACAACTTCTTACCCTTGCTGCAACTTCTTTGAAAAGTGAAGGCCAATAAAAACCTACCTTCAAAATCTTGTAGGTTGTTGCTTTCCAAGCATAATGTCCACCACAAAACCATGCATGGAACTGCTCTATTATTCCTTTTGTTTCATTTTTAGTTAGACATAGGAGAAGGATGTTTAAAGGATCTTTCCAATACAGGTTTGCATTAATGATGCAGTATTTAACTGATTTCAGCTTTAAATATTTGCATTGTTTCAAACTAATAGCAGCGAGACATTGAAAATATCTGAGGAATTGAACAATATCAGAATACCAATCAGAAAGAAGATATTTCTTATCTATATGAACAAGAATATTTTGGTCTGAAGGAAGAGGTTCTTGTGGATTATCTCCTTCTATATGAGAAGGAGGTTCTTGTGGATTCTCCTCTAATATGAAGGTAGGTTCTTGTGGATTCTTCCTAGGTGACATTTTAGCAACCAAATTAATTTCCAGTACTTTGCAATTAGATTCAGCCAACAGTTTGGCTAAACCTTGGCCCTTCACAAGATTTGTGGTTTTGATGTCAAGGTCAAATTCAAGGATTTTGGCAATCCATCTCCCCCTTTCCCATCAGTATCTGGCTAAGTTAAAACAATTTTTACAACTTGATTAGGGACGTATGCAGTAATGTGTGAATGTAGCACATAAGTTCTAAAAGCCTTGAGGGCTTGAATGAAGCCATAGGCTTGTTTCTCCATTATATCATATCTAAGTTCAACATCCCTCATGACTTTGGGAAATAATTCTATGGGATGATCATTACCATTAATGTTTTTATGTAGGATACAATACCTAAAGTGGTTTCGGATGCAAAAGAGAATATGCTGAAAGATAGAGAATAATCAAGACTAGCTAATCTAGGGGCTTCAGAGATGGAATTTTTGATTTGGTCAAAAGAAAACCTAGCAGAAACTGTCCATTTTACTTCATTATTTTTCTTAAGCATGTCAGTTATATCCTTTACTATCTCTTCATAATTAGGAATAAACCTTCTCGGGAAATTAATTTTTCCAAGGAAAGTTTGTATTTCATTCTTATTTCTTGGTAGAGACAATGTTTGAATGGTTGATACTCTTTTTGGGTCAATTATAACTCCATCCTTGGAGATTATATGCCCTAGTAATTTCCCTTCCTTGACAACAAATAAGGATTTCTTAGGATTAAGGGAGATACCAAATTTCCTGCATCTGTCAAAAACCTTGCTCAAGTGCTTTAGATGATTTTCATGAGAATCAGAAAAGATAGTTAAACCATTTAAATATATAACCGTGAATTCAGAAGTTTTACCCATAAATGCTAGGTCCATGGCTCTTTGAAAAGTGGCCCCAACATTGGTCAATCCAAATGGCATCCAGACATACATAAATTTACTCCAAGGAGTGATGAATGCAGTTTTATCTTGATCAGATTTACTCACCATGATCTGGTTATAATCTAAAAAACCATCAAGCATAGATATCCTACTAGATCCTGAAACTTTTTGAAGTAAATGATCCATTTTGGGTAATGGATAATTATCTTTTAGGGGTGATTTATTTAGATTCCGGAAATCTACACATAGCATAATCTCACCGTTTTTCTTTCAGACTGGAACTAAGTTAGCTACCCAATTTGAATACCTCAGAGGTAGAATAATGTGAGCATCAAGTAGCTTCTTAAGTTCTTTCTCAATAGTTGGGAGTAATATGGGATTAATTCTTCTTAATTTTTGGTGAAAGGGTTTCTTAAGGGAATTTTATGTTCAATCAAGGTTGTCATAGGGTTTTAATTCACTGTAAGACCAGGAAAACACATCTTTATAGTTTTTAAGAAGATCCAAATATTTATATTTTACATCCGAAGGTATGGTTGATGATAGCTTGATATTTCTAACATCATCTGTTGTCCCAATATTAGACTCTTCAATTTCTTCATCAAGTGTTTTAAACATAAGTTTCTTCAACACGTCATTATCATAAAAAATCTTCTCTAATGGAATCAATCCTTTAGGAATAAAATTATTAGACAGTTGTATGATTTCATGATCAAGAATTTTTTACTCAAATGGTTTATCAGAATTTTGATGAATTGTTTCATGGACCTCTTTCTGATCTTCCTCAATCTGCATGTTTGAAAATTCTTCAATGACTTGCAGAAAGGATTTTAGCTACTCACAATCTTCAAAAATCTGCCAATATTTTACATCGTCACGTATTGATGGTCTACATTTAAGTTGGGTCTGATATTCTAACAATGTTGGCTGAAGAGTTTTAAAAGAGCTGGTTGAAACAACAAGTGAATCATCATGCATGTTTCGATCTCTAGGAATTGCAGTAATGTTAAAACCAAAGAAAAATTGTTCAATGACATCCCAAACTTCATTCCTATATGCTCTTAGTCTTGGGTGTTTGGTTTGACAAAGGTTTCTAACTTGTTTTACAATAATTTCATAATATGAAAACACAACCAAGTTTCTCACCTTTAAATCTTTAGCCATCTGAAGACCAAGCAGAAAATCTTCATACTCAACCATGTTATTAGTTACTTTAAATTATAGTTTACGTGACTGTGTAATATTCTCTTTATTTGGTGATGTCAAAACAATTCATGTTCCTACTCCATTCTTTGAGCAAGAACCATCAAAGTAAAGTTTCCAAATATCTGATTTTTCAATTTCTAGTTTGGAAACAATATTTTCAATAGCAAGTTGAGAGTTTAATGTATTTTGTTTGGATATTTGAAAACATCTGAAGTCTTGATCAACAACATAAATAGGGGAATTCCTTGCTTGATCATATCTATAAACAGTGTGAAGGAATCTAACTTCCCTATATAACCTTAATTTTTCACCACCAAAAAATGGAATAGCTGCATAAGACATGTCCATCTATAGAGATCCTCCAAGCTTGGCACAGCATGATCTAAAAAGAAGCATGTCAAATTTGGGTGGGATGTCAGTGACAACAATGTCTAAGACTATACTTTTAATAGGAATTTGAGCTAAGGTGACAACTAGGTCTTTAATCAATCCTAAGCAAGGTACTTTCTTGGAATCGAATGTGTAAAGGTCATGATAAGAACTTGTGACCTGTAACTGCAGTTGGTCCATAATTACCTTAGGCATAAGGTTGTGTGATGCACCAGAATCCAGCATACAATTATATAACAAATAATCATGAGCTTTCGTAGTTACATAGAATGGTGGAACAATCTCATCAATTATGTCAGAACTAGGACCAAAAACCACAAATGGTTTTTCATCTTGAAAAGTAATAAAATCTCCTTCAACATCAACACTAGAAGACTGGATCCATTTTGACACTTGGTTTTTGTAACCAGGGTTCTTAGACCGTTTAGCCAGGGGAATGGGAATCTTGACTCTTCCAATTCTTTTTCAATATTGAAAGTTGTCATATTAGTTTTATCAAATGGAAAAGTTTCAGTTGAGAAATCTGTAGTTTGAGGTGTTGGGGTCTGAGTCTGAATAGACTTTATTGAAGGTTCAACACCTGCTCTTGGTCTGAGATCATATCTTTTATTTAACTCTGCAACAAGGAATTCAGAGAAAGCTTGGTATTTGGAGAGTTGAGTGTCTTCTTGTTCTTGCTCCAAAGATTGAGATGAAGATGAAGGGAAAATGGCCATTTGTACTAGTGAAGAATCAACAATATTGATATCTTTAGTGATTGCAGGGCTTGTATCTTGTGCTTGTTGATCATCAATCAGTAAAGGAGGCTAAATATTTGAATATGGTCTTTGAAGAATTTGAAGTTGAGGGGCTCTCTGTTGTTGATTTTGATTTGGTTTTGAGGTCGAGTGACCGTTTGTTGAACTGTTCTAGGTTGAGTCTCAATCTTGGAAATTCTATTAGATAGATTTCTAAGAAGTGAAGTTATCTCATCTATTTTAGAATCTTTGGTTTTAGTCTTAGAGGAAGTAGAGGCCTCTTGACTTAATTTAAGTTTTCTTTGGGCCTTTTCCTCTTTAGATTTTAAAGTGGCTAGGGCAACCCTTTTTGCTTCCACCTCTATAGCATTAGTTTGCATATCTTCAAGAGTTATTGAAGTTATTTTTCTTAACATCACAGCAAAATCATCTTCAAAAGCTTTTGAAAACCTAGACTTGGCTGCTTCTACAAGTGGTTTGCAATCAAGGGGCATCTAATGATAAAGTTTGTCAAACCATTTGATAAAATCAGCGACCGGTTCACCAAAGTTTCTTTTAAGTTCTTCAATCTCAGTCAAAAAGTAAAGAGAATCTTTCTTCACTCCCCATTGATTTTTGAATATATTTGTTAGCTCTTCCCAGATTCTAATGGAATTTGTAGGTAACTGCCTAAACCAAGTCCTCACATTTCCCTCAAGAGATTAAACAAACAATCTCATGTAAAAAATTTCTTTTTCTATGTTCATGTTATCTGCAAAGTCTAGAAATGCTTGAAGATGGTCCTCAACTAAGGGAACAGTTTCTCCATTATATCTAGGAAGGTGTTTTAAATATCCATTAGGGAAAGCATCAAGGACTGGAGGTAAAACTAAAGTTGCATATCTTTCCTGTACAATGGGTTGGAATGCCATAGTACAATATGGTGTATGAGATATTTGTGAAGATGATGATAAAGAAGAGGAAGATGGTGATAGTAGGGGTGAATTATTATGTGGGGGTGAAGAAGGAGGAGATAAAGAAGGTGGAGATGTCCTGAATGATTTTAAAGGAGTCTTAATAAGCAACTTGTGGACCTAAGAATGTATATCCTCTTCAGTTTCAAAGAGTGGATTTGAATATATAGCAAAGGTCCCTTCAGGTTGTTTAGAAGTAGAAGATTTAGGTTGTTTAGAAGTGGAATGAAATGAATAAGTGGTGGGGGATATAAATTTTGTAGGTTTGTATATAGGTAAATGAACACCCAGGTCAGACTCAGATTTAGGTGATCCCGGTGGAAGTGGGTTTTCTGGATGAGATTCAAGTGAATGAATAAGGAAAGATGATTTGAAATCAACTCCCCTATCTAAGAGTTCAGTAACCCTTGGTGATAAGTGATTATACTCTGGATTGGATGGAATATTACTATAGGGATCAAATTGTAATGTATCCTTAGACTACAGGGATGAAGTGGAAGAAGATGGTTGATGTCTTCTTCTAGAACTAGCCTTTCTCACAAGTCTTTCTGGATCTGATAGAGGACTAATTGTGTCAGATTCAGAATGGGATCTAGTGTGCTTAAAAGGTGCCAGTTTGGTACAATGGAATCGCCAAGTGAAAGATTTTCACCTATCTAGACCTTTAGTCACCTTAAAGGAATAGGAATTATATCGTTGACCCAGGAAAACTTAATGAAATTCAAGTCCCCGGCAATGGCGCCAATCTGATGTTGTCCTTTGAGATAACCCTAGGTCAATTGGTTATCCCAAAACATCTAAAATATTTTGGGGTTTTTGATTTTGTGGATGACCAAAGAACAACTAATTAAAACAAGTGTTTCTAAAACTTAGAAAGATCTTAAATATAAATGAACGGCTATTTTTTTATTTGCACATAGTAGTTTAAATTTTATGTGTGATGGATTTTATAAGAAAAAGGAAATGTAAATGATCATATACTCAGACAAAATACTTAATCATTTACAAGAGGAAATCATTAAAATTGTTTTTTAATGATCAACATAATATGACTAAATTATAACGTAAACCTAATGCAATTTAACTTTCAAGAGGAAATATTAGAAGCAAACAACTCTGTAACTTAGTATCTTAATTAAATTACAATTCACAACTAATTAAAAACGAAATTGATACTCAATTAAGGTTTTTAATTGGATAACTGTCTATAAGATATATTATATGAAGAAAACAATTATGATACACAAAGAAGAACTCAATAGAAGACAATCCATGTGCAGATAACTCGGAATCATTTATTGACATTCAAAAATCTCCAGATTAGTACAATTCTATTCAAAAACTAATTCAAAGGTGCAACCCCTAATTCTTTATCAGAATGAGGTATTTATAAAAAAAAAAAAAGAGTTTTACAATTAAATCCTCATTGACTAGGCATGCTAAAATATCTAAAACTAAAACAGAATTGAAGGATTCGATCTAGGAAAAATGCATCTGCGTTCTAGCCCTGTTCTGCTGGAATCTCTTGCTGAGTCACCTCTTTTTCTGGATACGTTGGCAACTAGTTGTTGTGCTGGAGGTGCTAGAATAATATGCTGGCAGACTTTATTCATTTTGATATTCTTTCAATTTCTCCCAACGTTTTGAATTTGGAAATGTTACCTTTATATCCTTTCGATAGATTTCATCTACCTCAGTGTGTTTAGTAAAGGTAGGTTTTACTGGAAAAACATGTTGAATCTCATTTTGAATAAAACAAATATTTTCAACTGCTTCTTACAAAGCTCTATCAGTGATTGATCCTTTGATTGGAGATGATGCAGCAATGGAGGTTCTCATCTTTTCCTATAGTCTTTGAATATAAAATGTTCTGTCCATCAGCTTGTCATTCAACACAAAAATAGAGGCAATCCTTTCTTAATCAATGCATCAATTCAACACAAACTTGTTAATGCCAAATTCCAGAGTGTGGCATTTTTCTTTTAGCTATGTTAATAAGTTCTTCTTAGTAAGAACCTTTTTTACTTCAAGGATTGTTTCAGTTCTGTCTTCTACTCCCAATTCTTCCAGCTCATATTTATCATTGGAATTCATAAATCTAATGATTTTGTTTGTTGTTGCAAGCATTGTTCCTAGCTAATCATTTATTTCATAGATAGCTTTGTTGGATTTTTCTACCAGTTCTTTCTGTTCAAACATAATCTCGATGCAGGGCCAAATTTCTTTCATTTCATTGATGGTGTTATCCCAAATGATTTATTTAACATGAGCAATGGGAGTGCCAATGGAATTTTCATTCGCTGACTTCTTCTAATTCTCAATCTGAGTTTGGGCTCTCTAGAGTTCTATTGAATGACTGGTGTCTTACCTTCTTTTAATGTCTTCCAGTTGCTTCGCTTTTTTCTCCAAATTTTGGATTTCTTCAGATTAAAGTGTCATCTTATGAATTGCTTGGGCTAGTTCTATAGCATCTCCTTTAGTGACTGTGGTACGTATAGCTAAAGGAATAACAGCGATTGGAAGTGCTTGTAGAGGAACAACTAATTTCTTGGTTTCTTCAATGAGTCTTTCTACTTTGATTTCCATCTATCTTATTTGTGAATTTTTCTCAATAATGAGCTTCATCATATATGCCTTATGGTTCTCTGTCTCATTCATTTCCTTAGCCAAAGGACATTTAGTTGCTGGGAGTTTGAGTTGTTTCCTTAATGTAGCAATGTCTGCATTCTTCTTTTGATTAATTCCTCTGCAGCTTTAACATTTCCAGAGTCATAACCCAATCTGATTACCAAACCTTCTAGTGTTTTAATCCTAGAGTCTTTTTCATGAGAATAAATCTTCTCCATGTCAAGCTCTGATCGAATGGTGGAAAATGTGGCCTGCAATCTAGACAATGCCATGGCAGTATTAGTAGCGGAGGAAAATATCATCTCTTCTTACTGTTTGTGCATTTCCATTTGATCAATTAAATGTGCATCCTTAATATCAAACTCAAGAGTGGCTTTCTTGTAATCTGCCTCTCCTTTAGGCTGAGGTACTTGAGCTTGGAGAAATTCTATATGCATTCTTCCTTTCTCTAAATCAAAGGCAGTTAACAATCTGCTCTGTGTGCTAGATGTCTTCTTCCAGAATTGATTATAGATATTGATTTTTAATGCTTCATTCTTTAGCTTGATTTCTTTGTAGATGTCCATTGTGCTTTTCTCAGGCTCGCTTGATGAAGATGCTTCTTTCTATGTGATCCAAAACTACTGATTTTGAGAAGGTGTGAAAGTATCATGAGGATCTGTTGATTGCTCTTCTCTTAATGTAGTTTCAAGAATTTCCTTTGAAGTGTTAGGCTGCTACTGTTCTGAATATTTGTTGAGTTTTGCCTTTTTCCTATACATAAGTTTTAAACCTGAGCTGATGATGTCAGTTTCCATGGGAGACACTTCTTCTCTGTTTCTATTTGTTGTCTTCTTTTCTTGCAGGGAAGGCGTATGCATTGCAGAATTAGACACTTGTTGTTCTTCTGATTCTTATAGAGTATTTTGTAGCCACTCTATTTGATTTTTATATTGTTCAATCTCTGGCCTTGTTGTATGAAAGTAAGGTGTAGATTTGGTGTCTACCCTTAACTTAGAAATGATTCCTAATGGGTCATAAGACCAAGTAAAACTCAAATCAAATTTCATGGTTTTCAATATCTTCTCTGCTTCTTCTCCTATTGCCCTACTATTACAAATAAACTGACCAAGCTGTGTTTTTATTCTAAATTGTGATTTCCTTTGGCAGATGTAAAGTGAATTTGATCCATGTTTATCATTTGTTTGATATATTCAAGTGCAAAAATCCTCATTGGGAGGTATTTAGGCAACTTAAAAGGTGGTAGTTCACAACCAAAAACTCTAATCTCAGTCTAGTTCTCATAGAGATACCAATCTCTAGTCTGTGCCTACTGTGTAAGCTGCAAATTTTTTGAATTTCTTCACTTATTGTGATCTCAGTGCTGCCACTCAAAAGATTCATGGCAGGATGAACAAACATGTTTACGAATTGTTTAAATGAATATTCATTTTGTTCTTTCCTGGCCATGGTAGTCCAAAATATTACTGCCTATTGTTCACCTTTATCGTCTAACTTATACAATGACAAATTTAGATAATCTTCTTGGAAGTATGTGAACATGTAGATTAGAAAGAAGTATATTTAAAAACCTCTTGAGTATCAAGGTTCAGAAACTACTGGTGGATGGACTCTGCTAAAAACTGACTGAAATTAAACACAATGGTGGGATGGGCATCATTAGAAAAGATTGAGAGGAATCCAATAATGGCATCATTGACCCATTCATCAGAGTAATAGCCAAGTAAGTAAGAAATCAGAGTGATAATTTGCTTGGCTCTTTCTGGAAAAATGGATGAAGGATAGGGAGGATTCTTTTTAGTCATGGGGGCATCTTTTGAAAGGAATAACTCCAGGATTTTAGTTCTCTTGGTAAAATCCAGTTTTTGAATAGAATTGTACTAAGCAGGAGCTTTTTGAATGTCAATAAAGGATTATGAATTATCTGCACATGGCTTGTCTTCTAATGAGTTCTTCTTTGTGTTTATCATAATTGTTTTCTTCATATATTTTATCTTATAAACAGTTATCCAATTAAAAGACTTAATTGAGTATCAATTTCATTTTTAATTCGTTGTGAATTGTAATTTAATTAAGAGACTAAGTTACAAAGTTGTTTGCTTCTACTATTTCCTCTTGAAAGTTAAATTTCATTAGGTTTCTATTATAATTTAGTTATATTATGTTGATCATTAAAACACAGTTTTAATGATTTCCTCTTGCAAATTATTAAGTATTCTGTCTGAGTATATGATCATTTACATTTCCTTTTTCTTTTAAAATCCATCACGCATAAATTTTAAACTACTATGTGCAAATAAAAAATAGCCCTTCAATTATATTTAAGATCTTTCTAAGTTTTAGAAACACCTGTTTTAATTAACTGTTCTTTGGTCATCCACAAAATCAAAAACCCTAAAATATTTTAGATGCTTTGGCATAACCAACTGACCTAGGGTTATCTCAAAGGACAACAAGAGGAATCATCTCACGAGACTGTTTTTACCAACGAGACCCAGTTTGAGGAAACAGGGCTTGACACATTCTAGGAACATTTTGAGGCATCAAACGACATTTTTTGCTGTAAACTTCATTGTTTTAGCACTACATATTTCAGTATATTCTACAGACAAGGATATTTCCAATGACGCAATAAGCATGTCAATCGGAGTCTGTATGCAAAAGTTATGCCACTTAGAAGTTGAGTCGCCAATTATGTTATGGGAATAAGTACCCTAGGGCTTTGGGTTGGAACCCCAAAAGAGCAAGAGAAAACTACAGTAAGAAACACTCATACAACTCAGACAAAATGCTTATATAAACAAACTATGTGAGAGCGCCCATTCCCAGATTTCCTTCGTTTGGGTAGATCCTGTAGGGTTCAAACCCTCTGCAACTATCGATGTTCTTCAAACCTGAAAATCATTCAATTCGAACATACATATCAGTGTAGAGGTAAATCATTTTAATGAAACTAACTTTGTATCATATCAGAAAATTATTAGTCATACATCAAAATAACATTCATTTATGAATTACAACACTATATGATGCATAAACACAGTTAATCTTGGAAACAAGACACTGCTTTTTTTTATTCTAAAAAGTTATAACTAACACGAAGAGAATTCACCTGAGTCTTCTTCTTCCGACTCCAGGTGGAACCATCCTCTAGATCCGTCCAGTCCGAGTCTTCAGCAACCTCCTTCCATAACCAATACCATGATATCTCAAGCAAGAGGGAGAACATCTATAATCAAGGAAACAAATGTTTCCTGAAACTTGGGGAAGTGCATGAAGCACAGGGATACTTCAGACTCGGTCAGGGATAATCTTAGTATAATAACTCTATCTCTTATTATCCTTAAGGCCTTCCCATAGAACTCTATTTATACTTCTTCCAATTTTTTTTTTTTGGGAAACAGTTGGGAAATAGTTGGGCCACGGGAAATAGGAGGTAATCAATAGGTAAAACCCGTGAACTCCACCCAAATTAAGGAAATTTATTTTTTTAAGTTTTTTACAAATATACACGGGTTGGGTATCTTATCACTCAGAATTTTTCCCTAGAAGTTATCAAAAGAAGGAATAATCTGAGGTAACCACAAACCAATCTTTTAGACTCAAGTTCTAGCCAACCTAAGTATAGAGAGGGCTCTCTCTTTATGATTTAACTTTGTTTTATTAGATTTTAGGCTAGTTATTAGTGTTCAGGGGGGTTTTGATTTTAGATTGAAGGTTGGGTGGTGGAATTCTTGGAACAGATGGATAGAGCTAGGTCTTTAAGCCATTGAGCTATGAAGTCAATCAAAGGATAGCATAACTGGACCAGATCATTAAAGGGAATGTTCACTAGGCAGGCTAGCAAAGCAAAAGGAAAATCTTCAGGTTTAATGGATGAGATGGTTCTAACCAAGGTGAAAGGGAAATGAAGAATCCTCAGACCAGGATCAGAATGAAAGAAAGCAGATGATCATGAACAAACGGCAATTAGGAATCCTTTGCTATAGACCAGGGGGAAACTATGGAAGCAAGGGAGCAGTCAAGAATTCCCTAACTAAGATAGTTTAGCAGAAAACATTAAGAATGTAAACAGTCAAGATAGAGTTCATTTAAGCAAGTTCTGAAATATCATTCCTAGTTTAACATTCAGATTTCATAGAAACATGTATGATTATTAGGAAACATAAGGAAAAACAATAATACACATGAGAGAATACTTATTTGATTTTCGCTTTGTACAATAATCCTGTAAAATATCTAAGCTTTATTCCATGATCCAGCTAGCCAATCCAGTCATTGATACAATAAAACTTAGAATTGAGAGAGAAAGTCTATAGAAATGTATCGGAATCCACACTAAATACTTCAAAATATGAAGTATTTATACAAAAATTATTTACAAAATATCTCATAACAATCTGAGATTTAATCTAGGGAATCAAAATATCTTCAAGCATGAAGGTAGGGACAGATGGAAAATTGCATCATGATGTCCCTCTTATTGTGGTAGTGTTAGTTGTTGCAGTTGAATTTTATCCCTTTAAGCTGGCTGATATTTGTACGCTGGAATCATATTTATCTTTAATCTTTCACTGATACTCTTTAACCTACTACTCTTTGACCCTTCTGATCTGTCTTTTACCTGTTTCATCTGGCTTCCTTCAGATTTACTGTGGTAACTTATAGAAAATCTGTCATTTTTTCCCACCATTCATCCTCAGGTAAATTTGCCTTCAGTATTCTTCTGTAGATTTCATATTCCTCTGTGTATTTAGCAAAATTGGGGTTGGTGACAAACAAATGTTTCACCTCATGCTCTAGAAAAAACAGATTCTCCAAAGTATCATATAATACTTTTCCAGTTGTCAAGGCTTTGATACCTGAAGCGCTTGCTTATTCCTTGGCCAACTTCCGTAGTCTGTCAGTGTAGTCCAATTGGGTCATAAGTTTATCATGGATGACCATAGGACTGGGAAGGCCTTTGTACCTCAAAATTTGAAATTTGGCCGTGAATCAGTCAATGGCCACCTACATATTATGGCATTTTTCTTCTAAGTTGACCATAAGGTTTCTTTTGGAAAGAACCTTTTTAACTTCCATGATGACTTCAGTCCTATCCTCTACACCATGCTCATTAAGCTAATGTTTGCTCTTACTGTTCAAGAAGTGGATGAGTCAATTTGCAGCCTCAGGTTGGTCTCCTAAATCTTCCCTTACTTTCTGAATAGCCTTAGTGGCCACTTTCACCAATTCAGACTGCTCAAATATAACTTGAATTGATGGAAAAATATCATTGACAGAGTCAATGATATTGGCCTAGTGCATCTCTTTGGTCTATCCTAGTGGCTTTTGTAGTGTTAAATATTTTTCTAGGACTTTGATCTTCTCACCCATCCTTAGGGCTTTCTATGTTTCTTCTCTCTGCTGAATTTGGGCAAGCTTAAAGTTAGTTCCTAAGCTTGCCACTTTCTCCTTTAGCCTTTTGAGCTCTGTTGCCTGGATTGACATATCCTCCATGGCTTTTACCATCTTTGCTGTTTTCTCTGTTGAAGTACCTACTATTGTAGATTTAGTGGTGATTGGCAGTGTTGTGGCAGGTGGAGCTGTGGGTGCCAATGATGCTACCAATGTTAAATGAACTGCAGTAGAAACAGTGGGAATGGTCGTCCTAGAAGTGGTGGCCAAGTCACTTTGTTTGGACTAAATCAAAATTTCCAACTCCTTCTCTGTCTCTTTCAATTTGTCATTTAGCTTTAGGACCAAGTCCATAAGATCTTCTTGTCCTTTATGTGTCTCCAGGACTTCTACTATCTGTGGGTGATGTAATTGTGGAATCTTGAGTTGCTTCTTCAAAGCAGCTATGTCATCATTCCTCTTCTTTATCAATTTCTCGGTGGCCTTTACATCTTTGGGATCACGTCCCAGCTCAATGATTAATTCCTTTAAGGACTTGATTCTGGTGTCTTCGACCTGCAAAGAGGCCTTCTCCAATTGGAACTGAGATGATATGTTATTCAGGGAGTTTTGCAATTGGTGGGCTGCGATGGCTTTCCCTATCAAGGTGGAATAAATCATCTCCCATGTCTGCTTGTGCAACTCAATATGGTCAATAGGATGTATGTACTTTTCCAGTACTTCGAAGTCTATCTTTTTGAAGTCTGTTGTTGTTCTTGGTTGCTGAGTAGTGGGCTTCATAAATGTCATCTACATTTTGCCTTCTTTCACATCATAGGCTAACATAAGCCTTGTCTGATTGGTAGGTGCCATCTTTAAGTATTGTGCATAAGTTTGGGCTTTTAACCTCTCATTTCTGGCTTTTATGTCCTTGTACCTTTCTTTGATGTCTTGGCCTCTATCAACTGGCATCCTGAATGAGGACACTTCAACACTATGTTTCCTTTCCAACATCTGAGTGTGTGATGTTGAAGGTTCTAGTGTGCCCCCAAAGGGAGTGGCATGTCTTCTTCCTTCTCTTTCTATGCTGGTGGCCCCAACTGTTTCTTCTGTAAATTCCTAATTAGAGACATGATTTATGCTTTGCCTTTTGACCAGGTTGGTCTCTGCATATGCCTGTGCAGTTGCTTTTCCTGAAGTAGTGGCCTCTTCCCTATTTCTTTTGAGGCTTTTCTCCTCATTTAGAGGAGTTTGCAAGACTGGGGGAGTACTCATGATGGGCTCTGGTATACTTGTTTGAGTTAACTCCTCTGATAGGTCTACTTGTTCTTACTCTTCTTGCACTTGGGATTCTTCTTCTACATGTGATTCACTTTGTGCTTGATATTGTCCTTGTGCTTGAGATTCTTCTTGGACCTGAGATCCTCCTGGCACCTTCAGGAAAGAACCCTCATCAAGTTGTTTCTCTAGATCAATTAGAGCATTTTCAACAGCAACTTCAGTGCTATCCCTGTCCAATAAAGTATTCTCCACCCATTCCAATTGATTTGCATATTTTTCTATTTCAGGGATTCGATGGTGAATGTAGGGAGCCATCTTGTTTTTCTATCTTCTGTTTCAGATGAAGTCTAAGGGATCATATCTCCACATGAAGCTCTATTTTAGATTAAGTCTCTAAAGGATTTTCTCTGCTTCCTTTCTAGCTTCTTGGCTATTACACACAAAGGGGCCTAGTTGATCTTTGATTTTGAGTTGGGCCTTATTTTTGGCTTTAACAAAATGCACCTCATCTGAATTGATTATCTGCTTGTAGTACTCCAGAGCAAATAACGTCATTGGGAGGTATCTGGGTAGTTTATATGGGGCTAGCTCACAGCCATAAATCCTAATTTTAGTGTGATTTTGGTACAAGTACCAATCTCCCACTTTGTGTTGTTTTGAAAGTTGTAGGATTCTCCTGATATCTGAACTGATTCTTGGAGGAGGGCTGCCTATCGGCATTGTTACTATAGGATGTACAAAAATATCTATGAATTCTGTATATGGATATGGGGATTCATTCTTATGGATCAAAGGAGTCCAGAAAATCACTGACCTAGGATGACCTTTAGTATCAAGCTTTTGAAGAGTAAAGGGGAACTTGTCAACTTGGTAATATAGAAAAAGGTGGTACAAAACTGAGGAATACTTGAATACTCTCTCATTACTCATTCTAAGAAATTGGTCATGCATCCTATCAGCTATGAACTTGGCATAATCATGCATGACAGCAGGAGGCTGTCTTGGAGTGAAGATGGACATGAAGGCTAACATGTTTCATCTATATACTCATTGGTGGTGTATCCTAAGACACTAGAAATCATTGCTACAATGTCTTGACCAAATGGGGAAAATATTGTAGCCACATATGGAGGAGGATCTTTTGGGATATGCTTTTCCCCCCTGATGAAGGTTTGGAACATCTCAACAAGTTTTGCAGTGGTAAGCTTGGGGAAACGGTCTAACAGGTCTCCAATTGAAATAGGGGTTAGATTTTTCCCTAGTTGAAGTTGCAACATTTCATTAACTGATTCAGCAGTGATGGTGAAAAGTATAGTATGTTTTGGGTACAACACTGATCTTTGGCTGGGGATGTAGTTTGCATGGCAATAATGGACAATTTCTGGAATGATATGCACCTCAAGGAATTGATACCCGGGCAAATTAGACTCCCAAAGACCTATTTTATCAGCATGGTTTAGGTATTGGTATCTATATCGGCAGTATAGTTTGAGAGGGGATTCAAGGATAGAAGTGTCTTTGATTTGGAAATCTTTATCAACAAGGGGAAGGTGGTCCAATTCCAGGTGAGGAGTGAAAATTGGTCTGACATCCATAGCAATTGGAGCAACCATTCTTAGTTCTTGTGGATTTGAGAATAGGGGATGTAAATTTTCAGTTTTTTAGGGCAAAGGTGGTTCAATTCCAGGTGGGTTTCAATTACTAGAGTTTCCCTTTAATTCCAATTAAGAACACTAAGTAATTGGCTCTGAAATTGACAGGGTTTTTAGTGAATTATGGTTTAAATACTTGGATTTTGAAGAAAACTAGGTGTGAACCAGGTGAATGGCAACTGTGAACGGTTGAAAAAGCTTCAAGTAGGCTGGAAGGCAATTTAGGATCTTTATGGCATCTTCAAGGTGCAATTGTACGTGGGTTGACAACTTTTGACGTTCGCAGGTGTGTGTATGGAAGTTTTTAGTTAAAAAATTGATAAAAACAATAATTTGGGGCTTTTTTGGATTTATGCACGAAAGTCAATTTGGCGGGTATGGGTGAACAGTGGCCATTTGTTGCGTAGCAGGGTGAACAGTGGTTGTTTTGGTGTGTAGAAGGCTGGCGGTAAGTGGTTTGCTTCGCACATCTTTTGGGCGTTTGGCGGTATTGGGGGGAGGCCGCCTGATTCCATTCATTGAGCGCCACGTCACCTTGCGGGCCCAACGAAAAACAACCCATTTCGGGTGGGTAATGTTTGGATTTTGGACCCTTCCAAAATCAACACAGGCCATCAGATGGGGAGGGGAGAGATCGTGTGGTGGTCGGGCGATAGAGTTGCACGGAAGGTAATGGGAGGGCCCGACGGGCATTTAAGCACAACGGTTTTGGTTTAATGTGAGGTTAAGGCAGGGGTTAAGGTATCGAGAGGGATTTAATTGGTTTTTTGACTAAATTAATCGAGGATCGATTAGTTAGTGGGTCTGGGGTAGAAAACCTTAGTTTATATAATTAAATTGGGGTGGGATTAATTAATATTGTGGGAGTTAATATATATACGAGAAACAGGGTTTTATTAGGGATTTAATAAATAAGTTAATAATTTAGTCAAATGAGTGGAAGGGGCACCATACCCTAATCATATGATTTTCATGTCCTTAATGATTTTTTATAAAACTTAGGATATAGTTTTTTTTGTGGGTTTTTGATGTGAAAATGAGTTATGTGGGGGAACAAATACTTTTCCTAGGTAAAAGTGATTTAACCTTAGGAAAGAATATTATTTAGGGAAAATGAATGATCTGAAGGGGGGAAACGAATGCTTATGAGAGAGTTTTAGTACTTATTGCTTATAAGTCATTGAGCTGAGGGTTTGGTCCCTCCAAAAATCAGAGAAATGCTCTGAGCCTCTTTGACTTAGGGTTTTTAAGTACTTTGATCTATATTTTGGGAAATTAGTTAAGTAAAAGGTGAAATGAACGAGGGAAATTAATTAATTGACTATGATATCCATCTGCATGCTTGAGTGCCCATTCACATTTGGAACTTTTATGATGAAAAAGATGATACACATGCTTTTGTCTAATCAATCATCAAAATTCTACAACCTTTCTTCTACTTACCCACCTACTCATCCTACCATTTTTACTTCTCTTTATTAGGGTTCATTTAAGATAGAAAACCCTTATCAAACATTTTTCTTTCTTTACAACAATAAACTAACTAAATCTAACATTATTACATCCAAGGGCTCAGTTTAAACAGTTGAGCTCCTTTTACTTTCTCTACCTATCTACTTATCTGCCAAGATTAAATAGTTTGGTCAGATTTTATTCTCTATCCATAAACATGAAATTTAAAAAATGAAATAGCCAAGTTTAAACATTTTGACTATCATGGATTGTGGCAAAGATTACAAACTGCACACAATCGTTTATTGTGCACAAAAAGTAAATAGTAGTGGCATTTTGGCTTGCTCACTTTCATGGTTTTTTAATTTTCTTGGGGTTCATATTCTTCATCTTTTTTTACCTTTTTATTCTTTTTTTCCTTTGATTGTTCTTTTAGGACATACCCTCTTTACATTTTTTTAACTTTTTTGAATATGGAAAAAATTTGTAGAAAGCAAAGGTATGTACATATTACAGGTTTAATATCAGCCATTCAAAAATTATGACTCCTATTCGTATAGGAACCTAACAGTGGCTCCACTTGGGGATGGAATTTCCTGGTGAAATGTCAAGAACTTTGTAGACCAATGGCCTTCTGAATTGCTGTGATGTTCTCCTGCAACTTTCCCTTTTCACTTTTCTGCCTTATTGCTATTTATGACAGTAAAACCTTTGAATCTTAGGGCCTTATATTCAGGCTTCAACTTCAAAAAAATCACCATCCAATCAACTCTAGACTTCTGAAAAACAGAATATGTACAAATGATTAGTGAAATCAGTAACTAGGTTCAATGTAGCGTTTAAGCATCCGGCCATTAACTGGTCCTCCTTCTGCTTCTGTGCCATCCATTCCTATGAGGAAGAAAGCATTATTACCTCTGAAAGCATAAATGATATATGGGCCTTTCCATAGGAAATCAAATTTCCCATGTTTACCTTTATCCTCTCTTCTTGAATCCCATTTCAAAACTTTGTCCCCTAGGTAAAAATCTTCTGCCTTAGTCCTTTTGTCAAAAGTCTTCTTGATCCTTTCTTGCACAACTTAAGATATAATGTACACTTCTTCCCTGGTAAGCTGTAAATTAATTGTTTGGTTGATTCTTCTTTGGATGTCATTTGGTTCAACCTGCAACTCTTGGAGTAGTTTCATCACTGGTATTCCCAAGGAAGATGGGAAAATAGCTTCCATTCCATAAACTAATTGATAAGGACTAGTACCAATGGATTTCTTTGCGGTTAGCCTGTCTGCCCATAAGGCATTCACTAGCTTCTTGTTCCATGTTTTCTTGTTGTCTTCTAACAATTTTGGATGATATTTACCAAACTTTTGTTTGAGGACTCTGCTAGTCCATTTCCTTGGGGGCAATAAGATGTGGAATGGCCCAAAGTTATATGGTACTTATTACGGAAATCAATCATTCTCTTAGATTTGAAAGTTGCTACATTATCAGTGATGATCTTGGCTGGGCACCCAAATCTAGATAGGGTGTTGGATTCAAGGAAGGTTATTATAATAGTGTCAATGGCTTGCCTTGATGGTATGGATTCTATCCATTTGGTAAAATAATATGTAGCAGTAAGGATCCATATGTGTTGGGCAGAGGAAGGTGGGTGGATTTCACCAATTAAGTCAAGACCCCATTGTTGAAAAGGTGCTTCAACAGATATTGGTTTTAGGGGCAGGGGTAAAATCTTTTTCTTTCCTTCAAAAATCTGACATTTATGACATGAGGTTACAAATTTCTTTACATCAGAAAACAAAGTGGGCCAATAGAAACCAACTCTAAGAATCTTGTCAGCAGTGGTTTTCCAGTAAAGATGTCCTCCACAGGCACCTACATGAAACTCTTGTAACACCTTGTCAAATTCTTCTTTTAGTAAACAATTAAGAAGGATACCGTCATGATTCCTCCAAAACAAAGCATTGTCAATTATGCAAAATTTTAAAGATTTCATTTTTAAAAATCTGCTTTTGGTCCTGGATAATTTAGGAGGAGCTTGTAGATTTTGTAAAACATATATGATGTCAGCATGCCATGGTGATTCAATAAAGGCCTGGCTAATTGGTGGAGTCGTCATCTCCTCTCCATTATCCATTTCTGTAATAAAATTTATATCTAAGGCCTGACAGTTCGATTCAGCCATGAGCTTGGCTAAACCTTGGCCTTTGATTAACTTTATTGGCTTGATTTCTAGGTCATATTCTAATATAGTAGCAATCCATTTCCCTCTCTTTCCATCTGGACCATCCTGAGTTAAGATATCCTTGACTACTAAATTGGGGACATAGGCTATTATATGAGAATATAAAATGTAAACTCTAAAATCTTTGATAGCTTTGACCAAAGAAAAAGCTTGCTTTTCCATTATATTGTATTTTAAAGGGGCATCTCTCAGGGCTTTGCTAAAAAAGGAAATAGGTTGTTCATAACCCTCATCATTTTTCTGCAGTAGGACTGTAGAAATTGTGTGTTCTGAGGCAAAAGAAAATATAATGAAATCTCTATCAAACTTTGGACTGATCAAAACTGGTGTTTTCGTTATGGCTAGCTTAATATCTTCAAAGGAATTCTTAGCCGCAACTGTCCATTCTATGGTCGAATCTTTTTTCAACATATTGTTTAATGACCTGATTAATTCTACTAAATTAGAAATAAATCTCCTAAGAAAGTTTATTTTCCCTAAAAAGGCTTGTAATTCCCTAATGCTCCTAGGATGTTGTATCTGTAAGATGGCTTCAATTCTTGCAGGATCTATTCAGATACCATCTTTAGAGATTATGTGGCCTAACAATTTTCCCTCTTCTAACCCAAATAAATATTTTTTAAGATTAAAAGAAATTCCATACTTCCTACATTTGATGAAGACCTGCCTTAGATGATCTAAGTGTTGTTTGTCAGATTTTGAGAATACAGTGATATCATCTAATTATATTACTAGGAAGTCATAAATCTCCTTAGAAAAGGGTATGTCCATAGCCCTTTGAAAGGTGGCCCCTGCATTCTTTAATCCAAAAGGCGTCTTCACATACATGAATGTTCCCCAAGGAGTAGTGAATGCAGGCTTAGCCTAGTCATCTGGGTGAACTAAAATCTGATTGTAACAGAAAACCCATCCAATAATGAGATTCTGGTTGACCCTACTACCCTTTGTAATATGATCCATTTTAGGGAGAGGGTAATTGTCTTTGAGTGAAACTTTATTGAGATTCTTGAGATCAACACATAGTCTAATCTCACCAGTTTTCTTCCCTGTTGCCACCAAATTTGAAACCCAGTCAAAGAATCTAATTGATGTTATTATCTTGGCTTCATACATCCTTCTGATTTCCTTTTGAATATAAGGCAATAGAATGGGATTAATCCTCCTAAGATTCTGTCTAAAATTTTCATGGTTTTATTTTATGGGGATGGTGTGTTGTATTATGTTGGTGTCATAGGACTTGAGGTCCTCATAACTCCAAGAAAAGACATATTGGAATTCCTTTAGTAATTCAAGGTATTTCACCTTTTCAGTAGGAGTTAAGGACTTCAAAAGTTTTATCAATTTTGGATTTTCCTCAGTACCTATATTACACTCCTTTATTTCATATTTTAAGGGTTCCATTTTTGGTTTTCTAGGGACATCATTTGAATCAAACAAGTCTTCCAAAGGGGTTAATCCGTTCATTTTCTATTTTGTTAATTTCTATTTTATCTTTAAAATCAGGATCTAATGTTATGTCAGTGTCTATATTATTATTTACAAATTCTTCTTCTAAAGCTAAAAATTATTTATCTGTTGGTCATTAGTGAATACTTTCCAGTTTTTCAAGTTATCTGGGATAGCAGGTCTATGCCTAACCTCAGCAGTGTACTGATGATTAGGTTGAAATGGTAGCTTACAAGTGCTGGCAAACATTGCTAAACTATGAGCCTGCATATTATGTTTCATTGGGATGACTGCAAGCTTAGTTTCTAGAAAAGTGTTCAATATTTATACAGTTGTTCCTCTATAAAAACTCAACATAGGATCTCTGGTCATATATATAACATTAATTTGTTTTATAACCAACTCAGAATCTCCCATAATAGAAACTCCTATAGCTCCTAACTTTCTAACCAATTTGAGACCTAAAAGAAGTGCTTCATACTCAGCCATGTTGTTAGTCCATTGGAAATTCAATCTGTAAGCACGGCCCTCTGAGTGATCATTCTCTAAATTGTAAATCCACACTCCTGCTCTTGCTCCTGCTCCTAATTTATTCATTGGCCCATAAAATTCAAGATGCCATAATATTTCATGTTCATAATTCTTACTGTCTGGGGGGGACAAAATTTTCATTGATTAAGGTGTCTTGATCATCTTTTTTATCTGAAAGCTCTTGAGTTTGGACGGTTTCATTTTGGGCTGTAAATTACAATCTCTTTTGGTTATGAAATAATTTTGTTTGAAGTAGTTTCTTGTGTTTGTTCAGCATTGTACATAATAAAAGAATCGATGTCAGAATGCATGGAATAGATAGGAAAGTTTTGAGGCCTATCCTGGCTACTCACTACATATTTCATTAGGGTCTCTCTGTATAGTTTTTTAGGATGTCCAAAGACTGAAATTGTGGCATATGACATCTCAAGTTGCAAAGATCCTTGGAGTTTAGCCCCCCATGATCTAGACAATAGCATGCCATATCTAGGTGGTATATCAGCAACAACTATGTCCATGAGAATGGTCTTAGCAGGATATTGCACTAAGGAAACACACGGGTCTTTAATTAACCCTAAACTCTTTACTTGACCTGAGTCAAATGAAAATAGGTCCTTGTAAGGCCTATTAATGTCCAAGTTTAATTTTTCCATAACAGATTTAGGCATTAAATTGTGTGAAGCCCCATAATCTAACATTGCATTGTGTAAGATTTTATCATGAACGTTAAGGCTAATATAAAAGGGTGGTATCCCTCCTTCTAATGGTTTTCCATTAACATTAGGACCAAATATAAGCTCAGGATGATCATCAAACAAGTTGACAGAGTCTTCATTCTCAACGAAGTTTAAGGTTTTTCATATTTGAGATTTATAGGTTTCATTTTTAAGCATCTCTATTAAGGGAACTGAGGTTTTCAGTTTAGCCACCTCTACTCCCAAACTGAAAGGCAAAGGGGCTTTTTCTATTTGAATGTTTGGAACTTTTATAGAAGGATTTGGAGTAGGTTGCTCTTCTTTTTTTGCATTTGAAGTATTTTTTTTATGGATTTTCTAATATGGTGTTTGAAGATTTCTCCACTATCTCCTTGGAGGGGATTGTAGTGGATGATTGATAATTAGGGGGTTGGTCATGGGTTATATCTACAATGGTGGGACCAGAAGGGTTCTGATTTGGTCTAGGGAGGATTTCAAGAGTTTTAGTAACTGGAGATGTTTTAATTTTCTTAGGTTGATTTGGTAATGCTTTCTTGTTTTGCTTAAGAGTATCAGTGTTCCTTTTACTCCTAAAATTGTATTGTTTGTGCACTTCGAAGATAGTAGAATTATACCCTTGCTTATAATATAATGATTCTCTGAATTGGGTCTGCAATTGCTGAAGCATATGTAATTCCTGATCATCTTGGGTCGAAAAGACAGTTTCCTCATCATCTAATCCCATTAAGTTAATTTGTGTGTCTTGTTTAGGGTCTTTTGTATGGGATGTTTCAGCATAGTTTTCTTGAAAATTAGGCCTAATATTCTAATCAGGTCCATTTTTTCCAGTATTTTGGTTTTAATTCTTTCTAAAGTTTGGATTTCTCACCAGAGGTGCTTGTTGATTATCCCATTGAGGCTTCCTTTCAATGTTCTCTATCCTATCCATCAGTTTTTACATTCCTTTGTTTAGGACATCTATTTTAAGGTCAGAGGGTGAGGCTTCATCTTTCAAGGGTCCTCTCCTTTCATTCCTAACCCTAGCTCTTTTGGCTAGCAGGTTAGCTTCTACACTAATTTCTACACTCTGCATATCTTCTAAAGTTGGAGGATTTCTCTCTCTAAGTTGGAAAGCCATATTAGTATCAAACCCATCAGGAAACTTTATCAGAGCTAAGTTAGGTGGGGGTTTAAGATTGACTGGTATTGCATTGTATATATTGTTAAATCTGGTACAGTAATCCTGGACTATTTCATTTGGTCCTCTTCTGATGCTTTCGTATTCTGAAAGAATCTGCAGAGGGTTCTTTTTCTTTTCCCATGTATTTAAAAATTGCTGATAAAATACTTCTAAATTATCTATACTATTAGTAGGTAAAGCTCTAAACCATTTTCTCACATCACCAGCTAGAGTCTAAGCAAAAAGTCTCATTTGGACATATCCAATATCAATTTCATGTAATTTAAAGAAATCAGTCATTTTGTTTGTATGTTGTTGTGTTGTATAAGTTCCTATGCCATCGAATTGGACAATTTTGTTCTGGTAATATTGTGGCATGGCACCACATGGAGTAGGTAACATAAGAGGAGCATATCTATTTTCCATGGCTCTAAGTTGGGCAGGACTAAGAAGTGGGGTTGGGGTACCAGGAGATGATATAGTAGTTGATGGAAAACTGGGAGTAGTGGGTGATTGATGTGTAATGATAGGTTGATAGGGAAGTGAAGGTATAAATGGAGGTGAGGAATGAACTTCAGAGGTGGAAGGGAATAATGGTGAACTAAAGGGAGTTGAAACTATTTCAGAAAGCTCAAGGATCTTAACAATAGTAAGGGATGACTGAGGCGAATTTAGAATATACTGATCAATTGATAGGTTTGCCTTTTGGACTTCAAGATCTGCAATAAACTTTGGATCTAGAACTATGTCATCAAGTGCACTTTTAGACCTAGTTCTAAACAGGGAAAGGTCAAATGATTCATTAAAGGGGAGGTCTTCTAAAAACAACCACTCATTAGGGCATGAATATGCTTTGATTGAAGGTATTGGGCTTACTGAACTCTCTTGTCTTCTAGATATTCTCGAAATCAGGTTGGGATTATCCACTACTGAGGGAGGATTTGGATCAAGGTTCACCCTAGTATAGTGAGTTCTCCTTGAAGCCAGAGTTTCGAACTTTTCTGGTTAATTTCTTTTCTTTTTTTTAATGAAAGTTTTGTAAATAGCTTCTAATAAACCCTTCAAGAGGCTTGAAATAAAGATTTGAAATTTTCTCAAAGGTTTATTAAGACTGAGGATTTGATGTTCCCTAGTATGGTCGCCACTATGTTATCACTCAAAAGTTTTCCCTAGAAGTTATCAAATGAAGGAATAATCTGAGGTAACCACAAACCAATCATTTAGACTCAGGTTCTGGCCACCTAAGTCCACAGAGGACTCTCTCTCTATGATTTAACTTTGTTTTATTAGATGTTATGCTAGTTTTTAGTGTTCAGGGTGGTTTTGATTTTAGATTGAAGGTTGGGTGGTGGAATTCTTGGAACAGATGGATAGAGCTAGGTCTTCAAACCATTGGGCTATGGATTCAATCAAAGGATAGCATAACTGGACTAGATCATTAAAGGGAATGTTCACAGTGCAGGTTAGCAAAGAAAAAGGAAAATCTTCAGGTTTAATGGATGAGATGGTTCTAACCAGGGTGAAAGGGCAATGAAGAATCCTCAGACCGGGATCAGAATGAAAGAAAGCAGATGATCATGAACAAAGGGAAATTAAGAATCCTTTGCTATAGACCAGGGGGAAACTATGGAAGCAAGGGAGCAGTCAAGAATTCCCTACCTAAGATAGTTTAGCAGAAAACATTAAAAATGTAAACAGTCAAGACAGAGTGCATTTAAGCAGTTCTGAAATATCATTCCTAGTTTAACATTTAGATTTCATAGAAACATGTATGATTATTAGGAAACATAAGGAAAAAAAATAATACACATGAGAGAATACTTATTTGATTTTAGCTTTGCACAAGAATCCTGTAAAATATCTGAGCTTTATTCCATGATCCATCTAGCCAATTCAGTCATTGATACAATAAAACTTAGAATTGAGAGAGAAAGTCTATAGAAATGTCTCGGAATCCACACTAAATACTTCGAAATATGAAGTATTTATACAAAAATTATTTATAAAATATCTCATAACAATCTGACATTTAATCTAGGGAATCAAAATATCTTCAAGCAAGAAGGTAGGGACAGATGGAAAACTACATCATGCTATCCCTCTTATTGTGGTAGTGTTGGTTGTTGCAGTTGAATTTTAGCCCTTTAAGCTCCCTAATATTTGTACGCTGGAATCATCTTTATCTTTAATCTTTCACTGATACTCTTTAACCTGCTACTCTTTAACCCTGCTAATTTGGCTTTTACCTATTTCATCTGGCTACCTTCAAATTTACTATGGTAACTTATAGCAAATCTGTCATTTCTCCCACCATTCATCCTCAGGTAACTTTACCTTCAGCATTCTTCTGTAGATTTCATCTGCCTCTGTGTATTTAGCAAAATTGGGCTTGGTGACAAACAAATGTTTCACCTCATGCTCTAGAAAAACAGATTCTCCAAAGTATCATACAATACTTTTCCAGTTGGAAAGGCTTGATACCTGAAGTGCTTGCTTGTTCCTTGGCCAACTTCCTTAGTCTATCAGTGTAGTTCAATTGGGTCATAAGTTTATCATGGATGACCATAGGACTGGGAAGGCCTTTGTCCCTCAAAATTTGAAATTTGGCCATGAATTTGTCAATTGCAACCTGCATATTATGTCATTTTTCTTCTAAGCTGACCATAAGGTTTCTTTTGGAAAGAACCTTTTTAACTTCTATGATGGCCTTAGTCCTACCCTCTACACCAAGCTCATTAAGCTCACATATGTTCTTACTATTGAGGAAGTGGATGAGTCGATTTGCATGCTTAGGTTGGTCTCCTAAATCTTCCCTTACTTTATGAATAGCCTCAGTGGCCACTTTCACCAATTCAATCTGCTTAAATATATCCCTTTGGTCTGTCCTAGTGGCTTTTGCAGTGTTAAATCTTTCTAGGACTTTGATCTTCTCACCCATCCTTAGGGCTTTCTGTGTTTCTTCTCTCTACTGAATTTGGGCAAGCTTACAATAAGTTTTTAAGCTTACCACTTTCTCCTTTAGCTTTTTGAGCTTTGTTGCATGGATTGACATATACTGCATGGCTTTTACTAGCTCTACTTTTTTCTCTATTGAAGTACCCGTTGTTGTAGATTCAATGGTGATTGGCAGTGTTGTGGCAGGTGGAGTTGTGGGTGCCAATGATGATGCCAATGTTGAAGGAATTGCAATAGAAACAGTGGGAATGGCATTCGTAGAAGTGGTGGCCAAGTCACTTTGTTTGGACTGAATCAAAATGTCCAACTCCTTCTCTGTCTCTTTCAATTGGTCATTTAGCTTTAGGAACAAGTCCATAAGCTCTTCTTGTCCTTTTTGTGTCTCCAGGACTTCTGCTGTTTGTGGGTGATGTAATTGTGGAATCTTGAGTTGCTTCTTCAAAGCAGCTATGTCATCATTCTTCTTCTTTATCAATTTTTTGATGGCCTTTACATCTCTGGGATCGTGTCCAAACTCAATAATTAAGTCCTCTAAGGACTTGATTCTGGTGTCTTTGGCCTGCGTAGAGGCCTTCTCCAATTGGAACTAAGCTGATATGTTATTTAGGGAGTTTTACAATTGGTGGGTTGCAATGGCTTTCCCTGTCAAGGTGAATTAAATCATCTCCCCTGTCCGCTTGTGCAACTCAATCTGGTCAATAGGATGTATGTCCTTTGCCAGTACTTCGAAGTCTATATTTTTGAAGTCTACTGATGTTCTTGGTTGCCAAGTAATGGGCTTCATAAATGTCATCTACATTTTGCCTTCTTTCACATCATAGGCTGACATAAGCCTTGTCTCATTGGTAGGTGCCATCTTTAAGTAATGTGCATAAGTTTGGGATTTTAACCTCTCATTTCTGGCTTTTATGTCCTTGTACCTTTCTCTGATGTCTTTGTCTCTATCAGCTAGCATCCTGAATGAGGACACTTCAACACTCTGTTGCCTTTCCAACATTTGAGCGTGTGATGTGGAAGGTTCTAGTGTGCCCCCAAAGGGAGTGGCATGCCTTCTTCCTTCTCTTTCTGTGCTGGTGGCCCCAACTATTTATTCTATGAATTCTTGTTCAAAGAAAAGATTTATCCATTACCTTTTGACGAGGCTAGTCTCTGCAGATGCCTGTGTGGATATTTTGCCTGAAGTAGTGGCCTCTTCCCTGTTTCTTTTGAGGATTTTTCCTCATTTAGAGGAGTTTGTAAGACTGGGGGAGTACTCATGATGGGCTCTAGTATACCTGTTTGAGTTAACTCCTCTGATAGGTTTGGTTGTTTTGACTCTTCTTACACCTGGGATTCTTCTTCTACATGTGATTCACTTTGTGCTTGAGATTCTCCTTGTGCTTGAGATTCTTCTTAGGCTTGAGATTCATCTTGGACCTGAGATCCTTCTAGCACCTGCAGGAAATAGCCCTCATCAAGTTGTTTCTCTAGATCAATTAGAGCATTTTCAACAGCAACTTCAGTGATATCCCTGTCCACTAAAGTATTCTCCACCCATTCCAATTGATTTGCATATTTTTCTATTTCAGGGATTCGGTGGTGAATGTAGGGAGCCATCTTGTTTTTTTGTCTTCTGTTGCACATGAATACCAAGGGATCATATCTCCACATGAAGCTCTATTTTAGATTAAGTCTTTGAAGGATTTGCTCTGCTTCCTTTCCAGCTTCTTGGATATTACACACAAAGGGGCCTAGTTAATCTTTGATTCTGAGCTAGGCCTTCTTTTTGGCTTTAACAAAATGCACCTCATCTGAATTGATTATCTGCCTATAGTACTCCAGAGAAAATAACTTCATTGGGAGGTATCTGGGTAGTTTATATGGGCCCAAATCACAGCCATAAATCCTAATTTCAGTGTGATTTTGGTACAAGTACCAATCTCCCACTTTGTGTTGTTTTGAAAGCTGTAGGACTCTCCTGATATCTGAACTGATTCTTGGAGGAGGGCTTCCTATCATCATTGTTACTATAGGATGTACAAAAATATCTATGAATTCTTTATATGGATATGGGGATTCATGCTTATGGATCAAAGGAGTCCAGAAAATCACTGACCTACGATAACCTTTAGTATCAAGCTTTTGGGGAGTAAAGGGGAACTTGTCAGCTTGGTAATATAGAAAAAGGTGGTACAAAACTAAGGAATACTTGAATACTCTCTCATTACTCATTCTAAGAAATTGGTCATGCACCCTATTAGCTATGAACTTGGCATAATCATACATGACAACAGGAGGTTGTCCTAGAGTGAAGATGGACATGAAGGCTAAGATGATTTCATCTATATACTCACTGGTGGTGTATCCTAAGACACTAGAAATCATTGCTACAATGTCCTGACCAAATGGGGAAAATATGGTAGCCACATATGGAGGAGGATCTTTTGGGATATGCTTTTCCTCCCTGATGAAGGTTTGGAACATCTCAGCAAGTTTTGCAGTGGTAAGCTTGGGGATATAGTCTAATAGGTCTCCAATTGAAATAGGGATTAGATTTTTCCCTGGTTGAATTTGCAGCATTTCATTAATTGATTCAGCAGTGATGGTGAAAAGTACAGTCTGGTTTGGGGACATCATTTCTCTTTGGCTAGGGATGTAGTTTGCATGGTAATAATGGACAATTTATGGAAAGATATGCACCTCAGGGAATTGATACTTCGGCAAATTAGATTCCCAAACACCTATTTTATCAGCATGGTTTAGGTATTGGTCTCTATATCGATAGTATAGTTTGAGATGGGATTCAAGGACAGAGGTGTCTTTGATTTGGAAATATTTATTAGCAAGGGGAAGGTGGTCCAAGTCCAGGTGAGGAGAGGAAATTGGTCTAATATCCATAGAAATTGGAGCATCCATTCTCAGTTCTTGTGGATTTGAGAATGGGGGAGGTAAATTTTCAGCTTTTTAGGGCAAAGGTTGTTCAATTCCAGGTGGGTTTCATTTACTAGAGTTTCCCTTTAATTCCAATTAAGAACACTCATTAATTGGCTTTGAAATTGATAGGGTTTTCAGTGAATTATGGTTTAAATACCTAGATTTTGAAGAAAACTGGGTGTGAACCAGGTGAATGGTAACTGTGAACGGTCGAAAAAGCTTCAAGAAGGCTGGAAGGCAATATGGGAGCTTTATGGCATCTTTAGGGTGCAATTATACGTGGGTTGACAACTTTTGACCTTCACAGGTGAGTGCATGGTAGTTTTCAATTAAAAAAATGATAAAAACAATAATTTGGGGATTTTTTGGATTTATGCGCGAAAGTCAATTTAGCGGGTATGGGTGAAAAGTGGTCATTTGTCGCGTAGTGGGGTGAACAGTGGTTTTTTTGGTGTGTAGCGGGTTGGCGGTAAGTGGTTTTCTTCGCACAGCTTTTGGGCGTTTGGCGGTATTGGGGGGATGATGCCTAATTCCATTCATTGAGCGCCATGTCCCCTTGGGGCCCTAGCGGAAAACAACCCATTTCGGGCAAGTAATGTTAGGATTTCGGGCCCTTCCGAAATCAACACTGGCCTTCAAATGGGGAAGGGAGAGATCGTGTGGTAGTCGAGCGATGGAGTTGCACGGAAGGTAATGGGAGGGCCCAGCGGGTGTTTAAGCACGGCGATTTTGGTTTAATGTGAGGTTAAGGCGGGAGTTAAGGTATCAGGCGGGATTTAATTGGGTTTTTTAACTAACTTAATCAAGGATTGATTATTTAGTGGGTATGGGGTAGAAAACCTTAGTTTATATAATTAAACTGGGGTGGGATTAATTAATATTGTGGGATTTAATACATATATGGGAAACGGGTTTTTATTAGGGATTTAATAAATAAGTTAATAATTTAGTCAAATGAGGGGAAGGGGCACCATACCCTAAGCATATGATTTTCATGTCCTTAACGGTTTCCGATAAAACTTAGGATATAGTGTTTTTTGTGGGTTTTTGATGTGAAAATGAGTTATGTGGGGGAACAAATACTTTTCCTAGGTAAAAGTGATTTAACCTTAGGAAAGAATATTATTTAGGGAAAATGAATGATCCGAAGGGGGGGAACGAATGTTTATGAGAGGGTTTTAGTACTTATTGCCTATAAGTCATTGAGCCAAGGGTCTGGTCCCTCCAAAAGTCAGAGAAATACTCTGAGCCTCTTTGAATTAGGGTTTTTAAGTACTTTGATCTTTATTTTGGGAAATTAGTTAAGTAAAAGGTGAAATTAATGAGGGAAATTAATTAATTGACTTTGATATTGATCTGCATGCTTGAGTGCCCATTAACATTTGGAACTTTTATGATGAAAAAGATGATACACATGCTTTTGTCTAATTAATCATCAAAATTCTGCAACCTTTCTTCTACTTACCCACCTACTCATCCTACCATTTTTGCATCTCTTTATTAGGGTGCATTTGAGCTAGCAAACCCTTAGCAAACATTTTTCTTTTCTTTACAACAATAAACTAACTAAATCTAACCTTATTACACCCAAGGTCTTAGTTTAAATAGTTGAGCTCCTTTTATTTACTCTACCTATCTATTTATCTGCCAAGATTAACAGTTTGATCAGATCTTATTCTCTATCTATAGACATGAAATTTAAAACATGAAATAGCCAAGTTTAAACATTTTTACTATTATGGATTATGGCAAAGACTACAAACTACACACAATCATTTATTATGCACAAAAAGTAAATAGTAGTGGCATTTTGGCTTGCTCACTTTCATGGTCTTTTTATTTTCTTGGGGTTCATATTCTTCATCTTTTTTGACCTTTTTATTCTTTTTGTCCTTTGATTATTCTTTTAGGACATACCCTCTTTACGTTTTTTAATTTTTTTGAATATGGAAAACATTTACAAAAAGTACATATTACAGGTTTAATCTTAGCCATTCAAAAATTATGACTCCTATTGGTATAGGAACCTAACAGGGTATTGACTAACCCTGTGTGTACATGCTTTTATCTTAGGGAAAAGTAGTGTACAGGGAATAAAACACTGTTTTTAAAATATTTGGACCAAGTCTGGAAGGAGGGATTGCCCTAGGCCATAAACCAAGCGTCACAAATACCAAGGGTGGTAGGTGGTGCTATAAGATCAACCACTTGTTTTTGATGTAAAATAATCTAGAAGAGTCTATATTGTAACTCTCGTTAAGAGTTGATGTAGTCAAACCTCCACTAGTAGGTTGTCAGACTATGTTCTAACCAAGCCACTAGGAAGAAGAGACACTCCATTCTTTCAAGAGCATGTTATTCCTTAGTTGAACAAATATAGTGACGAGAGATAGGAGGTAGAGCACATAGAGAGGATTTGTGCACTGTAACATCCCATAGGCATTACTTCTTTATACTTGCATCCATATTTCTAGACAGAGAAAGAGAGTGAAGCGACCTCACCTTCTAGCTGGATTTTTTCCTGAAAGGGTTTCCTAGAGCATATCTTGTGGCTTATGTGTGTGTGTGAGCTTATTTTATCATTCTCTACTTTTCTACATAATTTCCATTCGCATGCATGCACTAATTACGGTTAAATTTACAGATATTAAAGTTTAATAAAGATGTAATAGTGTAGAAATTCAAAAAATTTAATATACTATTATTAGATATGTTGTGGCAAAGTGTCTAGTGGAATATCCATGATAGTTAACGGATCACCAAGAGAATGTGTTATCAATGTTGTTATTGCAATTTTTACACTTCAAGGGAATGTTAATTTTCTTCAAGCTCAATTTCAGCAATAAAATTCACAAGGAAATATGAACAAAATTTGAGGTCTGCCAAAGAAGAGTATGTCACATAATTTATATGGGGGAGCTTGTGGAAATGGAGGTTATGCAAAGGCTATTAAATAGAGACTAAAGGTCATGTTTCCAAGAGTAACGGTAACAAAAGATCCATGAAAACTAGAGAAACATGCAAGACATCTACATTTTAAACATTCAAAAGTTCACATTTCAGTAGTTTGAAGGTCTGGTCATTGAGATATCTTTGTGGTTTGGATTGTTTACATTCTAAGGAGTTGATATATTCCTTGATCTACATAGAAGAGACTATGTGTTGCAAGGAAATTTGAGGCATTAAATCGATTTACAATGTTTCTCAAGGTAGAGATTATTTATATCAACATCTTCCCCAAAGGATAGTATGATGCTACCAAGTAAGGAAGATAGGTGGTAAACATGATTGTTTTCCACTATTGTTCCGTCAAAATAATTTTAATCGGTCTATCATAAGAAATACACAATTTGAAGTTTTCCATATTAGTCTTATTCTAGTTGTAATGAATACAATCCTAGGTATTTTTCATATACATTTGCAACAGTTGTAAACTCATCAATGGTTAGTTAGACATCAGGCCAAGAAAGCATGTTCATCATTAAATTAGAGGTGGAGAATTATTCTACATAATTTATTAGCAAAAATTGTTTTGAATAGCTTGCCAATAAGGGTATTAATCACACAAGTTATTGGGTATTGGTTGATTACACCTTTTGAACAAAGGTCATGGAAAGATATAGGTGGAGTGCTAAGTATTTTTTGTGGTATAGTATCTAAATGAATATTCAATTCCTCAAGTAAATTCAGTTCAAATTCTAGTTTGATGATTTTCTAGTAAGGATATATTCTTCACAAAATTTAATGAAAAAAGTGTTAAGCTCTAGATATTCTTGTGGAGAACACTATTCCTTGGGAGGATTCTGATGCTATTTTGGAAACCTTAAATTAGATGACTTAGTAAGGTCCATGAAAGGGAAAAAAAAAAATCTCTCATTAAGAGGGACTGCTCTTTTAGGAATCCTAACCAGCAAAATCTACCTATAAGCCTATGAATGCTCAACTCTTTTCAAAGTTCCAAATGCTTGAAGATTCAATGGAATGGATGAAAATTCTGTTAGGAATCAACTTTGGTGATTTTCCATGCCTTAAAATGGGTATACCTATACAACAATAGGAATTGATCTAAATGATGGTACACTCTTTATTTCCCTCAGTCTCCCTCCTCCCCCCCCCCCCCCAAAAAAAAAAAGAAAGTAGTTGGTAATCTATAGTGTGAAGGTGTTGCAACTGCCAAGTCTCCCTGGAATACACATGAATATTTTGAAATGTATGTACTTCAAAGGAAATTCCAACTGATAAAATATGGGCTACAAAATTACTTCTTTCAATGGTCTAAAGAAATGCATTGGCCAAAAATTTCCTTCATGGTAGGTCTCAAGTTTGGATTCTTAATCTTCAAAAGTTACTAGTTGTAGCAATTATTTCCACATCTTAATCAATGAAAGTTCATTTATGATGACTTGGATGAAAAAGGATGTAGATGAAAAACAATGCATTTGATGCAATGATGCATTTTGCTTCTATTTCTTATGTTGCAAATAATATTGTTAATCCACCAAGGTACTATCACAATAATGTCAAGCACCTTGATTGTTTTGGAAGTTGCATTATTGTTGTGTCAGAGATGAACATTATTTCTGGATGGATATAAATGATGAAAATAAAATCAAGTAAAAATAGTATTTTTGTTTTGGAGCATCTCTCCAGGAAGATTCCCTAATTAATTACACTCACATTTGGTCACACATTTAAGTTGCAGCTTAGAAAGCACTAAGAAATGGGTCAACAAATATGGATGTACTAGATGAAAATATATATGTTCATCCACTTCTTGCTTTTATTCTATTTGTGCCCTCATTTACAATGTTCGTTTTTGCTACCGATGGGAAACCTACCTTGAAACAAGTGTTAAGTTGATCACTTTTGTTTGTTGGACAAATTTTTGGAGGTTGTGGCAAAAGGAAAAACAAATAATGCCATTAAGAAGCTTTTAGAACTTGCGCCAACAACCACTTCATTGTTAATTAGAGATTTAGGTGGGAGAAAAAGTAATTGATGCACAATCGCTTCAACAAAGTGATATTCTCAAAGATACCAAAGCTCAAATATCCTAGCTAATGGAATAGTAGTGTGGGGTTCTAGCCATGTCAATGAGAGTGATTACTGGTGAGTCAACTCCAATGTCAAAGGAGAATCTTTATTATGAGATGGCTTCATAGATAGGTAGAAGTGTCTATGGCATTATAAAACAACAGAAAGGGCATGCCAATATGCATGGAAAGAAACATTAAGTTTAAATCACCTTTTACCTAGTGCACACCTTGTTGTGCACGAATCAAGAATAATACAAACATATAGAGTATTTATTTTTAATGTAAAATTTATTTCCGAGTATTTATTACATTTTGAAGTTGAACACTTTTGAAGATAATGTGAATATTGCTTGATGAAGATTACAACATATTTTTTTCTTGATAGTTATTTCAGGAACAATTAAAGAACAAATGCATTAAATTAGTTCTTGGAAGGAAACAGAGCTTCAAGCTGAAGGATTTGTATGTTACATGGAATATAGTGCATTCAGGACAATACTAAAATAAGGGGGAGGTAATGTAATATCTTTGACTCGGACCTAGAATGGTATTGTAAATGTACATGTAATAATTAGGTTGATGAGTTGGTGCATGTGAAATAGGCTAGTGAGCCAGGTTTGATTGAGGCTTATGCACCTATATGTGTAAAATGTAATAGCTTGATGTGCCAAAGTAATTATGAGTTTTCAAGGCCAGAGAGTGTGTTTTATCATCCCAGTGAGCCTATGTGGTAAAAGGATGGTGAACCCAATAGACATATTATATAGATGTATAAGGATTAAAACAATAACACCATGGTTGTGGACCAAGTGATGAAAATAGTACGGGGAGCTAGGAATCAACAAAAATGTAAAAGTATTATAAACAAGTCATTTCCCTATTCAATTGGACATGGATAAATAGGGGAAAGTGTCCTTATGTTTAGGCCTGGAGGGTACTTGGAGACCCTTGAGGGTAGCAAGAAATCCTAGATCCATAGTGCTATGAACATCCTTTGCTGGCCAATTTGGTCACCCTATAGGTAGTGTCACAACTCAAGGGACTACAATTACAGAGAAGTGGGTGCACTACTTGGGTGTGGGGTTGATGGGGGATGTGAGCTTATTAGTTGGAGGTTGTCAGGTTTTGGTATCTTGTCCTTAGGTATTTGATATGTACATAATTTGTGAAGTCGTTTCGAAGTGGAGTCATGACCCCAGATTGGGGGTAATCAACTATTGAGAGATAAAGCAGTGTGATTTATGGTTGGTTGGTATGTCCAATTCCTATAACTAATCAACCAATTTTCATAGATAAACTCTTGAAACTTGTTTTATGCATGTTTTACTTATTTTCTGACATAATATTTTACTCAGTTTGTCATGTTATTTTTTTGTATTATGTTCATGTATAAATTCCCAAAGGTGGTGGCATCACCCAAATTGTGTCACTACGAGATGTTACAAACGTTTCCACGGATTAATGTGAAATTCAAAGTATCATCAGGTTACAATGCATCAACATTATACTCCCTAGAATGGATTAGTAGATTAACCTTAATCTTCCTTTATAGCTTGTTGAGTGTTATCTATTATAACTTCTAATTAAAATAAAACTACAATGTACATATATAGAGAAAAATGATAACTTAAAATTCTCACAGGTGGATTATTCCTCGAGATTTTCAACTTTGATATACAAGTAGAACATGCACATTTCATTATCTTCGTAGTTTATATATATATATATATATATATAATTTAGAAATTCATAACAAAAATAAAATATGAGTTTGCACCATTAACTCATAAAGAACCCACAACAAACTTTTGCTTCATCATTTATAAAGAAGATTCAATAATTCAATCTTTGAGCAAATGAAGAAACTTGAAATAAGAATAACATGGAAACATATGTACATCTATTAATAAGAATTCTTATTGTCATTATATTCAACTAGCTAAGATGAGTAATAAACACCAATTTATATTTAACGTTTAAACTTCAATATTTCAAGTACCAAACACTTGAACTAAAATTGAAACTTCAATCATCCTCTGGCACTTTGCAAGTCTTATAAACTTGGGTCTTTTAAAGGTTAAATTAGTTTTGCAACCTCTTCAAATATGAGTGGTTAAAGTTTTCACATGAGATTGAAAGTTAAGCAAATTCATATGCAACTTAATATGATAAACATGTAGAGGAGAAACAAGCAAGTGATAATGGAATTCACCCTCTTGGGCTATGTCTCTAGGCCATGCTCCAATGCTAGGTCATTTTATTGATCTCAATAGAAAAATAATACAATGCACATCTTTGACTCTAGAGTGGCACTATTTCTCCTACAAATAAATGTTCTCCTACAAATAACTCTCACTCACAAATTATGACTCCCTATAACAAGTCATGATGATGTGAAATAAAAAGGCTCACTTACAAGAGGTCCTTGTACTCAAGCTGAGATAAAAAAGAATAAAATACAACTGCTTCACAATGAAGTGTTGAAAAGATCATTTCCCATAAGAAACTGAGAAAATTCTAAAAATAAATGCTCTATTGAAGTAACAGTTGTTGTAGATACGTTCAGATGGTTGGAAAACCCTTATCTAGGCTCTCTCCATGCTCAACAAGGTCTCTATATGGACTCAAAAAAATATTTGTCTACAACACGAAAGAACTTGGCTTTGAAAAAATTCCAACATACAGTGCTCAAATCAGAAATTTGATGCTTCCATTGAGTTTAGAACACTCAAAAAACCTTGTCTAGGATCTTCTTAAGCTAAAAAAGGTTAAAAATTGAGCAAAATATGCCCCTTGGGACCAAGTTCTGCTATATGTCCTGCAAATATGCAATTCTAGCTATCCATTCTACAAACTCAACATTTCCGCCAACTGTTGAGTGACAATTTCGCTTGGCACCGGCGGGATTCTTGCTAGAAATGGCGCAAATTTTCACCTAGTTAAAAGTGCCAATAACCCCCCCCCTTAAGCGCCAAAATAAGGTCATGTGGAGTGCCATGTGGCCAGGGGCCAAGGCTAACCACCTTCTCCGGTCGCTTTTCTCCCTATGTCTCGGTTGTTAGTTCCATAGTGGTTATGGGACCAGGGGTTGGCGTGGGCCAGGTGCCAACCGGTCCGCCCCATCCGCCACATTGTTCGGTCATATGCTAATGACAAAACCAGGTGTTAGGGCCAAGTGCCTTGCCCTTCCCTCCATTGTTCAACCAGATACACTTCAAATAAATGAAACCCATCATATATATTAATAACACATGCATGATATATTACTTATATGGTTGGTTGTTGTTTAGCACGTCACGGGTTTGACTCCGGCGAGGTTGGATGGTCTCCATAACAAAATTTTCGCCTCTCCCAGAGTGCCATGTGGTGCCCTAGGATTGGGCCATGTGTCACTATGTAATTGGCCCCTACTAAAACCTTTAGCCAATAACAATGCGCCACCTAGTCTTGTACGATACTGCCACATAGTGGCATAGGATTGGCCCATACCACCCATTTTGCTTTCCCAGTCAGTTGTTGGCAGCAGCATACAACCTGCGGAGTCAGCAGTCTAGTCAACCTTGTTGTTTAACTTTTAGTTGTTTGGCCAGAACTTCAAAACATGATAACTTGAGCATACGATGTTGGTTTGAGTCGATTCAAGTGGCATTGGATTCAAGATGACAAGCACTACAATATGGAAAGAGTTTTGGGAGATTCCAAGCACTTTCATTTTTGAGCCTCTTTTTGATCTATGGATCATAGCTCCCCACTAGGAACTTTTGGACCTCCAAAAGTTTGTCTTCACTCAGCAAATAAGTGAGGATACAGCTCCTTCATTTTCCCAATCTCAATACTTCTTTCTCTTCTTGGCTTGGTGTTTTTGAGCCCCATTCGAAGGTACTCCACATTGCCTTTGTGTGAAGTCCTTATCCTCCTATCAAGAAACGTGGCATGTTGCAATTCTCTAAGTATTCAGGAGAAAAATCTGCAATGGATGGAATCTAAACATTCTCTTCATGACCATCTTTCCTTGGTGGCACATATGATCTTCATCTTGAAGTTTCTCATTGCTGATATGCAAGAAAACTTGATCTTCCACTTAGAAATCATGATCAAACTAGTGCTTAACATGCCATGCTTTCTACTTTGCTTTTTTGTTCTCAAGCTACACTTGTACTCTTTGATACAATGACTACATTTTTCAATAAAATGCTTGGATTTGACCAAATGTATATGGCCATCTTCTGCACAATCTTTACCAAAGATTAAATCCAACAAAACTTTGGCAAATAACTCAAGCAAGCTTCACATGGAAATAATTGCATAAATGAGTGCTTGAAACAATTTTAGCATACTAAATGTGATGCATATTCTCATCCCAAAGTTTAGGATGTTGACAACAATATTGATTAAGGAAAAACATTTTACAATATGGAATAAATTTGACTCCCAAATTCCCATACAAATTGACTCATTAGCAAGCCAAAATAACATAACATGCCAAATGCATTGTTGAACATAAGTTATTTATACATAACATCACTTTACAAATTACCTAAATGGGAATACACAACAAGTAATTACAATTTTACAAAGTAAGCTAACTGTACAAAATAGTCTACCCATTTCTTACCCAACCATGCTAGGGAATTTTCTTTCTACACTTCACTTCCTTCTGGAATGGTTATGTTGTGCCTTGCACATTCCTCTACCTTCTTCTCAGGTGATTCCATTAGCTGGTTTTCCTTATTTGGATGAAAATGTCTTGGTCGTTGGTTCCATAAACGTCATGGGACTGGGGGCCGACATGGGCCAAGTGCCACCTAGTCCACCCTCTCAATCGTGCCATTTGGCCATATGTCGGCGACAAAACTAGGGGTTGGGGCTAAGTGCCCTGCCCCTCCCACTACCGTTCAACTGGATACACTTCAAATAAATATGGCCCACCATATATATTAACAACGTATGTGTTGTATGTTCGTTAAATGATTGGTTGTTGTTCAGTAGGTCATGTGTTGGACTTCGGCGGGGTCGGTCGATCTCCATAACAAAATTTTGGCCTCTCTCGGAGTGCCATGTGGTGCCCTGCGATTAGGTCATGTGTCACTCCGAAATTGGCCTATAATTGTCCTATACCAAAACCTTCAACCAATAATAATGTGCCACCCAATCCTGTATGGTACTACCATGTGGTGGCATGGGATTGGCCCCTACTACCCATTTTGATTGCTTAGTCAGCTATTGATGTCAGTGTACATCCTGCCCTATCAGCAACCCAATAAACCTTGTTGTTTGACTTTTTATTTGTTTGGAAAAAACTTTAGAACAGATAAATTGAGAATATGATGTCAGTTTGAGGTTATTCAAGTGCTGTTGGATTTAGGATGACGAGCACTACGTTCTGGCACTAGTTTCGAAATATTCCAAGCACTTTCATTTTTGAACCTCCTTTTGATCTTTGGATTAGCACCAGACAATAGGAACTTCAAAAGTTGGTTGATGTAGTCCCACAATTTCCTTACTTCTCGTAAGTCATGTAATTCTCTTGTTGGTAAAAAAGTTTCCTACTCACTATTAAACCTCCCTGCCTACTTCTTGGGTATTCATGGGTTGTATGGGAGATAGACACATTAGTAGAATGAAAGTGGGCTCTCAAATCAAGAGGTTCCCACTTAGTGAAATTTCACTCACACCAAACTCACAACATACCTCCTAGTAGTCACTCAAACAAAATGTCAATAGGAATCCATCTAGCAATATGGTGTAAAAAGTGAGCTTCTCATAACATGCAATTCCTTTTATAAAAGGTTTTAGTAGTGCCGCTTGGATATTCATGCGAAATTAAGCATATCACTTTATTCAATATTTTTATTATTCACCCATTCAAGTGTCAGAATTTCATCAAAACTCTTAATAAATTTTCTTATTTTCTTTTAAAAGAGTTAATTTCTCTCACAAACATATGTTTCCCTATTTCTTCTCTTAGTTCTCTCATTATCCTAATTTAGATTCCCTATTTTTGTGGTTTTCATCAACTATTGTCATTAAATAGGCATCAGATTCTTGTCCCCAACTACCCCATACCTTTTCTCAAGTTAAACCTTAGTTAAATATTTTTAATTTATGTTTTAGCCACATGGAGGTTCTGTTTTGAAATTTATTTTCTGCCATTTTTAAATTAATTATTTCTAATTTCATGCACACCTTCCCTTCTTTTTGTGAGTATTTATCAACCATTTATTGTCCCTATTTTCTAATTTAGACCCCATTTCTCACCATGTTTTGGGGTATTTAGGATGTTGCAACGAGTTATTTTACTCTCCCATTCTCCTAAGTGTGAGGGTGATTAGAAGGAATAGGTCATTTATTTATTTAATTTTATCTTTAGATCCACACCTTTGTTTCCCCACCCTCAAACATTAACTTCTAAATTAAGATTCAACTTAACTACCCATTTTATTGATTTTATTTACTTTATTGTTTTAATTTGTGAATGTGGACTCTCCATTACCTTCTCTCAGCATGATGCCAAGTTAGTTGTGCCCTTCAGAAACTCCCTAACGAAGTTCCAAGGGTATCGCACCGCTTAATATTTAGACATCTTGTAACTAAAGAACGGAACATGGGCACAACGATGGAAGCCACTATTAACTCTAAGGTCATCCTCTATTGTCAGAATAAATGTGCTAAGGATTAAGGATTCTTCCTTTATGCATGGCCCTTAGAAAAGCCTCATGAGTGATCGAGTCTGTGCCATCCCTTATGGCATTGTCAACTTCAAGGCACAGGTGTCTTAACATCTCTAGCCCAAGTCAAGATGAGAGTGCTAGTGGATGGAATCAAGGATGCTATCCCATCCCTCCCATGAATGTCAAGTGTACTTTGTACAAACCCATCACCCATGTGTGATTCATTCTACAAAACACTTGGCTTGTGCCTACAAAAAGTAACATGGCATCAAAAATCATAGCATCATATAATATTCACAAACTAAATTCTATCATCGACAATGCTCAAATGACAAATCAATATTGTTGCCTCATAATGTGCATGCCTGCCAAGGTGGTATCATGTCATACTCAAACAAATATCAATAATGTCTAATCACAAGGATTGTCATAAAAAATATAAATATTATAGAACATCGTTGGGATAATCAATAACCACATTACCATAACCATAAACATAATCTACTGAAATCAGAATAAGTACATCATAGGTATTTATCATCTGAATTGAAAATGACCAAATCATCAATTTTGATGTCCTCAAAGAATAGGTGTATATCATAGCACTTTCAAAATAAAAATAATTTATACCATAGTTCTACTAGAGTGGGACACTACAAACTGCACAATGCCAGGTTGAACTAGAAAATCCTTAAGCATATTTTCTTTGCTGGCCTAAGCATCTGTTGGCATTATGATGCAATGTGTTGTACTTGATGGCAACCCACTCGTAGAAGAACATCTCACTTATTTATAACTAGATGAGTCTACAAAAGAGATATTAGATGTGACTAAATGCATGGGATGCTGGACAACTCAAAGGAATTAGATGACAGTTCTCAGTATGACAAGTTAGCTTTGCCATCAAGTCCAAAGGGGGAGATTGTTGGCATTATGAGACAAGTGTTGTCCTTGATGGAAAATCACAGATCATAATGCAGCAGATCAGTAGCTAGTGCAACAGATCAGTAGCAAAGAATTGATGATCAGACTACAAAGAATGAAGAAAGCTGAGTATATATGTAGGTTCACTATATACCAAGTCACGTACACAAGTAGGTTATATGCAGGTTCACTATGTACCAAGTCGCGTATATACGCAGGTTCGCTATATACCAAGTAGGGTATACACACAGGTTATACACGCAGGTTCTTTATATAAAAGGGTGCGTATACACGCGGGATTGATGATCAAAAGTCACGTATGTGTATGCACGCACTTTCATGCACGGAAAAGCGCGTACATGTGGGAAAGCTTATTTTTGGGTCCGTGCTATTTAGTCCTATGGTTTTGGTCCTTGGTATTGCGTCTGAAGTGTTGAACCCAAGTATTGGGTCTATGGTATTGATTTGTTATGGTTTTGGACCGTGGTATTGTGAAAGGCCTAAGACTATAAAAGGAGAAGAAGATCATTAGGCAAAAGTATGGAAAAGACTTGAATATCTGATGAAGTATGAGATCTAGTATGCAGGTTATGGGTTTATGATGCATTGCCTGATCCAAGCTAAGGAGGAATCTCAATGGTTGATGGAGAACAAGATCCAAGGATAGATCAGGATCGAATGGCTTGGAATGAATCATCTCTATACGCTTTGATCTTGTTTATTCTAGATCTGTATACTAACGCATGCAATGTTCTGTAAATGTTATGGGTATGACTAATGTCTGGTACAGCTGCAAAGTTATGAGAAAATATTTGTAGATCTGTACGAGGGTTGACTTTGGAGAAAGCGCGTATATACGCGGGTTTGATTCATCGTAGTAGCGTATACATAATGAAGCATGATGTTTGAAGTTGCAGTTGGGTCTGATTGTTATTGCAGAGTTCTATTGTCTGCTCTATGTTCCGATGAATTTGGTGTTGGCAGGGTTTCAGTGTTTCAGTGATTCAGAAATTGATGATGCTAGTATTGATTGTTTTGTGCTTCAATGATATTGATGGGTCCAGTATGAAAATTGGATGAAATGTGGCCTTCAGATTATAGTGTTGTGCTTCAGGAGTATCCAGTCTGAAAATGTATGAAATGTGGTCCCTGGAGGATGAAAGGAGATTGTAGGCCGGCGCCTATGTACTAGTACATCAGCTAGTACAAGAGCAAAGGGGGTGATAGCTCCCTTCCAGTAGCAGCTAGAGAACGAGTGAAGATTGGAGCATTCAGTAGGCCGGCACCTACGTACTAGTAAATGGATCAGCTAGTACAAGAGCTAAGGGGGTTGTAGCTGCCATCCAGGAGAATCTGGAAAACGAGAGAGGGTTGTAGCCCTCTGCAGGTAGAAGCCTGCGTACTAGTATAAGATTGCACCAGTACAGAACTATTGTAAAATGAAGTTTCTGATTAAAAGAAGATAGGGATGACTTGCAGCAGGTGGTTTTCACCCACATTGGGTTTCCACCTTATATCATGGTGTTCATGTGTGCTTCTTGTGTGTGATGATCTGTTCTGTTTTACTGCACCTGTTTACTGTACATTTGGTTAATGAAGTTCTGATGCACTAACTAAAGATCAACATTTAATGGATTAACCGAATCATAAGTATTCTAGATATACGCTAGTTGCATTAGACACAATTGCGTATACACGCGGGTTCCCTTAATTGAAGTAGCGCATATGTATCTAAGTATGGAAATTGAAAAGTTTTATTGATTTGATAATACTGATTCACCCCCCCCCCCCCCCCCCCCTCTCTCAGTATTATTTCCAACAGCATCGAAAAAAGAATCCACATTAGATATCCTGTGGAATTTGTTCCATTTCAAAAGTTGTAACAACATTCTGAAAATATTTAGAGTTAAGCTAACAAAATTCTTTCCACTTTCCTTAACCTTGACTAATCTATGCTTGGAATTGAATTTATTGTTGCACCACAATACCAAATCTTTGAAATTAAATATTTCAAACATGTAACCAACTTTCACTATCCCAAAATTCCACACTTTGTTAGTAAACTTCACTTCATGGGATAGCTCAGAATATCGTTTGTAAGCTACGAACTGCTAAAATTATTTATTCTAATGACCTAGAGAGCTCCCCATATCACCACATAATGGTTATGTCCTCCTCCTATTCACCATCTTTTCCACCTTTAATGTGCTTCGTCATATGAGATGATTACATGTATAAATTAGAATTTTCATTAGATAGCCATGTAGTTAACCATTGTTAATCTTAAAAGAAGCATTAGTCTTTTTTTTCCACACTTGGATCAATAAAGATTCTATGAAAATCACTCCTTTAATGCTAACTTCCTTTGACATGTGAAATGCTTGGAGGAACATGTGAGAGTTAAGTCTCATTATATAACAACAACCATATTTATTTTATGATAGACATGACAATGATGTGTCATAATTGCCTTGAAAATAGACATTTTGCTCTATGTTGAATGCCCAATGCAAAAGATCAAGTGATTGCGAGAGGACAACTTAGGTGTTATTCCTTTGCATGTGATCAAGAGATGTTGATAGATAACTAAGTCCCCTAATGTGAAATGTGCAGTGGACAATGATAAAGTGTGGATATGTGGGCATGTAAGTGTGTGGGGACTAAACCATGGATGGACATTGGCATTGTAATCTTTTCGTGGGATTAAATTTTCAATTCCATGCATATTTGATTAGTGGCTAAAAACTTAGACATTTGGTTATGCACTTTTTCATCATAACTTTACCATTATCCCCCCCAAAGTAAGCCGCTTTAGCATTAGCCTCCCCTAAAGTAAGCCTCATTAGCATTGATGACTTACTAGGATTTTACCCCAATACATCTGTTACACTGACCCTCACTAGCATTCATTATTCATTGACATTTACCTCTAATACTTGTGATAACACATAGACTTAAGGCAAGGACTAGGTGTTTCGCAACCATTGTTCTTACTAATCTAATATTTGAAATTTATTAATTAGTAACTTAAAAAAATGTTATCAATAGTTCCATATCTTTACTCAAATTCTATATATAAACTAACTTTTGTTCAAATTGAATATAATATCTATTTAATTTAATTTTATATGTACATGACTAATTACTTATAAATTTTATTAAAAACTCTTTATATATGTGTTTAATAAATTAATCAGTTTCAAACTTGTGTTGTGATTTTGTACCTTACATTACAAAAAAATGTCAATAATATTCCCCATTGACTCAATCTCGGTAAAAGATTGTCTAAGATGCAAGGAATCTAACCCATTGACTCACTCCCAACAAAATATTATCTTGTCTATAAAATCTTTTCTTTCCTTCCAATATATTAGAAATCCTCAAAATCAAACAACAATGTTTTCAACTTAGGATGGGCCCACTCACTTAATATAAGAAATGAAAGAGGTATTCCACTTATATTTTTTGAATTTTATAATTTAAACAAAAATTGAAAATGTTAAAATTGTTTATAACAAAAGGTTATTGTTAAAGATGTTTTCATTGAATTAAATTCAATATCAAGAATATATATAAACAAGTGCTATATAGTAGCTAATATTTTAGGATTTTGTTAATTATCGCTTAAATTAAAATAAAAAACAAATATAGTTATTTAGGACTTTTATAAATTACTTTTAATATATTAATTAATTTGTGATATTATTAATTAGATATATTATTATTCCCATACATATAACATTAATAATCAATTTATATATAATATCAAACTAACTTATAATTAACCCAATTCAACCTTTTGTCTATAAGATTAATACATATAACCCTTAGTATTTTCATTTAGGACATATATATATAAATTAATTAATTAATTATTTTTATTGTTTTTATTATATATATTATTATTTTACACATAATAATTAACTTATAATGCATTATTATTTTAATAAATTAATAGATTAATTTTTAATTGACAGAATTAAACCCTCTTCTATAAAATTAATTAAAAATTAAATATAAATAAGATTAATTTCAATCACGATAACAATAATAACAATTAGGGCCTTTAGGAAATGAGGTATAATAATCAAAATATTAGAATATACATATTTAGGTTAGATTTAAAAGAATTAATTAAATAAAATTTAACATATATATATAGATTTTTACGTATAATGGGTAATTAAATAAATGAATTTTAACCTTTGGTTTGATTTTCTATTCACCTGGTTAACCCAGCTCCGGAAAACAATAGTATTTTATTATTAAATTAATTTGAGGTAGTTTGACCTGGGTCCTGGAATGTCAAAGTAGCCGTTGGAGGGTTTTAGCCGTTGGAGTCTCTGCTTATACTATTTAACACGCTGGGCTGGATCTATGCTTTCAACTTGTCCTGATGATGAACCACATTGGTTGGTTCGAAACGCGTTGGCAAAAATCTTTCTTATGTGATTCACGCTGAAGCTCTCCTTACAACGATGACAAATCACAGAAGTCTCAATTCTACAATGGTTAATGTAGTGTTTGATAGAACTGCCCCTAGGTTTTCTAAAGAGGCCAAAATAGATATCTTTCCAGTAGCCAGATGGTTTGGGGAAGAGACATTTACCAACATCAGAGTTTTTGGGAGCATTGCTTCACTGCACGTCCTCCCATATTATGCCCCCAACAAACTAATGGCTAGAGAAATAACCTACCAAACAACAGGGGAAGGCAGATTGACCAGAGCACTGAAAGAGTAGAAGAAGGTCATTTGTCCTACATTCCCATTACAATGTGGTGCTTTTGCACTACACGATTATGGACATGCATTAAAGGAAGTGGATATTATTATGCCTCTAAAATTAGCTACATTTTCAGGAAGGTAACACGACCCAAATGGAACTATTAAGGAATTTACTACTATGGTAAAAGTTAAAAATCTCACCCACAAAGAGGATGCCTTTGATGACCTCTTCCTACAAGTAGAAACTTTTTTCACAAGTTCAACATACAACATCACTACTTTTGACCTCGGAGGATATTAATGCTTTCTATGTGTACAGGAAAAAGAGATTATTAAAGGTTCCATTGGACCTACTACATATTGAACCAATAAGGGAGCCAACTCCCAACGTAAGCTTGGAGGGAAGCTCCAAAGAAAACTCTGAAGAAGAAACCCAAGATAGGTCTACTCATGAGTCAGAGCACTCAAAGTGATAGTCTCAAAATGGGGGAGGAAACACAAATAAAGAGTCTGAAAAAAACACATCTGGAAGTACAAAGGAGACATCCGAGTAGGCCTTAGCAAAGAAACAAGTAGAGGTTACCTCTACTTGAACTTAGTCAAGTAAATCTCAAATCATTGACCTGGAACAAGAATGGGAACAATTCAACAAAAAGCTCTACACAGACACAAACCCTAAGCAAACATCTTAAATGCAAACTGCCAAGCAAAACCCAACATAAATCAAATCCAGAAACAATAGGGGAAGGAGCTACAGGCACTCAGGACATTGAGATCATTCCTGCTATTCCTACTTCAGAAATTGTTTTAAGAATTTAGGAAATAGCTCCGTTAGATGTATTCTATATTCCTACCCACAAGGCTGTAGTCAAAATACAAAGGAAAAAAGAAAACTAGACGCCATGGTTGTTACGACTTCAGAAAATGAACCAATGGATATGTATGGAAGGACTTTCCTATCGACCCATCTGAGAATCTCACAAAGTTGTCGCAGTTCGCAGGAGCCTTTGCCACAATAACCATCGACAAGGTGACAGAGGTCTGAATGTTGTTGAAGGAAAAGGAACAAAAAATTATGCTGCTAGAACAACAATTAGCCCAAGAAAAATCTAATCAGCAAGCATAATTACAAGTAGCCCAGCTCCAAAGAGATTTCGAACAAAAGAGGATACAACACCAAGCCAGCTTTGCAGAAAATGATTCACATATACAAGCCATGATAGATAAATTTAAAGATAATCCGCAAATCAATGAATTCATCAAAGAAGCACTCAGCCTCAATTCCCTACTAATGAAGCAAAAGGAAGTATTTTGCTAGAAAATCTCGCAAATAAATCCATATTTCAAGACCATTGATAAATTAACAAACCAAGTTATTGATATGAGGTTTGAGTATGACAAAATCCACAAAAGGGTTTCTGAATTTATCACTTGGAAAGAATCAGAGGATGGAAGAAAGGCTGACCTACCAAAGCTAGAAGAGTCTCATAAATATATCATTTCTACGGATTGGGATTATCAGTTGACCTACCAAAGCTAGAAGAGTCTCATAAAGATATTATGTCTACGGATTGGGATTATCGGTTGAAATAGGCAAAAAGGGAGACAACGACAGTGACAAACATAATAATAGAAGCCATTAACGAAAAATATTGATGGCGCTAATATTATCAAGGAGTGTTACCAGGGTTTCTTCCGAATGTCAAACAACTAGAGCAACAGTGGAAACAGGCAGCGCAGGAAAAGGAGGAGGCAATCAAACAGTTAAACAAGCTAATTTGGGAAACATACTGAAAGTTTCTAGTGAAACCACACAACCAGTGGATGAATCTGAGGTGTTTAACAACCTCTACACAAAATATGGTGCCAACACTGACAAATACCATGTTTGCTGGGTAGTTAAAATCTGCAATTGGCCAACCGCCTCAGCTCAAGCCAATGGCTAATATTTGTGACCTTAAAGATCAAGTTCAAAGGAGTTAGTCATTAATTTATTTTTCTTTCAGTTTTATTTTTGCATATTCTGAGGAAGGTTGTTTGAAACCTCCTAATCTATTTTTGTAATAATCTATTTTGAGGAATATATTTTAGTACTTAAACCCCTCTCATGCATTTAGAGAGGGGTCCAGAAATTTTATCAAAAACACTTTTCAAGACATTACACTTTTGTACTTTTGACGAGGTTTTAATGAAATGAATGGAACAAGATATATTTTTCTTTAAATATCTATCATGCTTTACTAAAATGCACTTCTGTACTCTTAGAATGTGTTGGATTGAATGAAATTGGGTCAATATCGCTGAAGCACATGAGAAGGACTTATCATATATGGTACTTTTATCGTATGATCATGTTTTATTTATGTATTAAGAAATACTTTTTTTTTCAATTGTTTTATGTATGAAAGTTAGAATTATAGTTTAACATTATTGCACTTCTCTATGATGTTAGCTCTGATTCCTTTTTGAATACATGAACGATATTTATATGCGATATATTTTTATCAATCGTTTTGTCTAACTATTTATCCAAAATGATTATTGTTAAACGATTTAATTTCTTTTGGCAGTTGAATGATCTTTATTACCAATTGCTGTAAGACATCATTGTAGATCACATATTGTATTTTATTCCCGGGTATATTTATAGTTAGATAGTGTTAAATTAAGATATATGCATTTAGTAGTTAGATTAGATTACACTTAGCTTAATCATTTCCCATTACATCTTATATAATCCCACAAACACTATCAAATCTCTTTGGGAAACTAGTCCCATTATCCCCAGTCGGAGCCACTATACCAAATGGAAAAGGATCTTCTTCCAAGGCCCGAACCGGGTGGTCTTACCTCATGTCGTCGCAACAATTTTCAAGGCTTCAACACCAAGAGAGAGTCACCAAAGGCTTACATTGGATTGACATTTTTTGTAAAGTACATTTGAGAAGGAACCTTAGAGTGATAATTCCTAGGCATATCTTCGTCTTAACAATGTGATTCTAGATAACATACAAAATACATCTAGCAATAACTTTATCTCGATGTTCGTATTTAATCCCATTAAAGGATCTCCTATCTTGTTTTTTATGTCTATAAGTTATTTTCCATTATTCTCTATTTTTTAAATGATTTGCTTCTTATAGGCAATTTTCCTCTTTACCATTGCTAGGTGTAGCATTCTTTTTATATTATTAGCAGTAAACTTATTTGTTTAAAAATTCATACACTACATGGTTATTTTGTATACTAGTTTGTTATGGGTTGTAATTGGTTTGATAGTAGGTCAATCCAATGTTAATATGGTAGGATAATTTTATGTCTTACTCATAGTATGGGTGTTTGAGATCAATGTGGAAGAATAAAAGGATCACCAATATACATCTCTCTCTCTCTCTCTCTCTCTCTCTCTCTCTCTCTCTATATATATATATATATATATATATATATTCTTGCATAAATTTTAATGTGGCGATAAACATGACAAAATCTCATTAAATTTTTTTTTTGTTAGCTTGGTCAGGGCCTTTCCAATTTTCTATTCATTTAATAGGCAAATTTTACACCACAAGATTGGCTAGGTGGGCCTCAAATTACTATGGGAAAACCCAAGGTTTTGGCCACTATCCGCATTGGATATATATATATTATATATAATTATATATATATATATATTATATATATATATAATATATAGATATAATAATATATATATAATAACTATGTATATGCTTGCATAATTTTAGTGGTGATAACAAAATCTTCATTAATTTTTTTTTTGTTAAGCTTGGCAGGGCCTTTCATTTTCTATTCCATAATAGGCAAATTTACACCACATAGATTGGCTAGGTGGCCTCAAATTACCCAGTGGGAAACCAAGGCTGTTGGCTACCTATCCGCATTGTAAGCCATCTAGAAACAATAAAGTTTCAATCTCTCTAGCCAAGCTATATATGTCTTCGTTTCATGACTAGACTCTATATTTCTATCTATACATATACTTGCATGATGAAAAGTAAATGCTATCTTCATATATAACAAAGCAAACATGGGAAAATAACTAGCCCTTCTGCTCCTTCGAGGTCGATTCCACTGGCGCGAGATCCTTAACATTTTCTCCAGGCATCTTCGACAGTTCCAGGATGCATGGAATGTGTATTTCAATTCTGTCCAGCCTAATATCTTTCTTATGGAGTTGGAATTGATTTTTCTGCAGATCTTGTTTGCAGCTCGACATACCTTGGAGAGAAACTGCCATGCCCATCGAGATTTGTTCCAAGGCCTTGCCCAACAGGATTTTCATTAGCCAGTAGAGGTACAAGGTCTACTTAAATTGCGTTATCTTGCGTCTGGTGTTCCCAGGATCCGAGACAAGTGTCCTCCTATTTTCCATATCCTCCTCAGTATTGCTGCCTGCTTAATTTCCTCTTCCCATTCCTCTAATAGATTCTAGATTCCTTCATTCGTGCCCTCACGATATGCCTCATCAGCTTCACTGATAAGATGTTCTACCGATTTCCTCCCTCTGCGATGTGCTCGGGTGCTTATCCTTTTTGGGCTCCCGGCTCCATCTTCCATGTTTGTGACCTTTCGCAGGCCGAGCCATGTCAACAATGCCAAAAACCTATTCATAGCAAGAATTTGTTAACCAAAAGAAATTTAACATACTATGGCACTGGTTACTTCCCTGAATTGAGTTGTCAGTGCCATCTACCTCCCCATGCTCCTCCCTTTTCCTTTTAATATCATTACCAGAGCCATAATGGACAAAGGTCTAGTCCTTAAAAGGGTCCAGTCTCCGAATCCCTTCCGTCAGCTCACCCCTCTACCCCTAGTGTCCCCCATACACCGTCAGGTTGGCAGTCCCTTGCTAAGGCCATGCAAGTGAGCCCAGCCTTAGAACGATAGGTTTCCATCCATGAATTGTAGACCCTTTCCCCTCTACCCGATAAATTAGAGCAAGACCACTGTCATCTTCATAACCAACGTCACCCTCAAGGGCACTAACAATTCTCTTACCGCAAAAATTTCTCATAGTACCCCAACAATTGCAGTGATTTCTGCAGCAGGGCCAATATCCTATACAACATACTAACTAACCCCCACTTCACTCAGCATCAGACTCATAATCGCTACCTACCTAACCCCTTCGACGAGCCCCACTCAGCCCTCGACGTGTTGTACCTAGGTTCCCAATGCGAAACATTGCAAGGTAAAGACAACAAAAGGCAGAGGCAATACTTGGCAAGAGCAGTACAAAGACACAGAACCAAACCATTGCAGCGAGTTTCCACCTCCATTTCCCCCAGAATTTCTCAACCTCCCAATTAACATTCCTATTTCGCCCCCTTTCCCCCCAACAGAAACCCAACCAGGTCGTCATTGCAAAGGAGGCGAAGAGCCAGGAAACATACCCGTTAACGATTGTAGGCCGTCTCCAAACTTGATGCTGAGGATGTCAACGCCCTCCCTTTCCCCTACACCAGCTCCTTCATCCGCAAGCAAACTCACCAGGATTACCCACCTGTCTGCCCTTTGCTCCTATAAATCTTGCCCCTTTTCTATCTTCCTTGCCACCTTTCCCACCACCCTTGCATGCACTCATGCCAAGGGCCACTGCACCCATTGCCTTGAGTGTGTGGGGGACGGTGGTACATAAATCATAGGTACGCTTCATTACTTGCCACTGGCTGTTCCAACCATCGGTACGCACCCCAATCGGGGTCTTGTGTTTTTGAGAGGTCATTTTCCTAGCTTTGCCTATGATCTTGTTCCAATATTTCCACCAGGGTTCTAAATCTCTCATCCTAGTGTTGGACCAGCCATAGTTTTTCCATCGAGGCATTTTACTAATTACATCCCCAGTTAGCAAGAAAATATGCCCCTTTATTCCCTTCTTGTCTAACATGTCGGACCATAATATAATCAAACTTTTGTATTAATTCCCCTATCTCTTAGATGAGTTGAGTTGTCCTCCAAATTTGGCTGAGCTTGTCCCATTTGATGCCATTGTTCAGCTTTTCCAGAGTGTTTGTGACCATACTTGAGTCTCCTTCCACCACTACATTTCGATACCCCATTCTGGCAGCTATTAGAAGTCCCTGTCTTGCTACAAAAAACTCTGCCTCATTGCTACTTGCTATCCCGCATGAGTCAACATATATTAGCCAAGTGTTGGCTTGGGTATCACAGAAGAGGCAACCTAGGCCCGCCACTCTCGGATTCCCTTTTGACGTCCCGTTAAAATTGAGTTTTATGAATCCTTCTCCTTGGATAGTAAAGTGAGCCGAGGATATCGAGATTATCTTGTTTTTTTCGAAGCAGTTGGAGCAATCATTTCCAGTGATAGATTAAGTTTTTGTAAAATTCGAGCTTCTTCAGAGGGAAATTACGAATCTTCTTGGTGCCATTGCTCTGCTAAGATCGTTTCCCTGATGTTTTGAACTATTCCTTCCCACACCTGTTCTTGAGATGAGGATTTATTTTTAAAGACTCTACGGTTCCTCTCTTTCCATATGGCCCATAATTTGAATCCTAAGTCCAACCCCCATGCTCAGTTTACTACCGAGCTTGAGAATATGTGGCTTCACCAAAGGAGGATTGTTTCCTCAATGCTGTGATGATCTCTATCCATTCTTTCAAAACGCCTTGCATTTTCCTCCATTTTTGTTCAGCAAACAGACATGTGTTAAGCATATGCTCGATATATTCTCTGTTTTGGTGACAAAGCCAATAGAAAGACGGACCCTGGAAGCCCCTTTTATGTAGTTGATCCTAGGTTAGGATCCGTCCTTTGCAGATCAACGAAAGGAAGTGAGATACCTTCGGCCACCATCCTCCCTTCCATATTTTTTTTCCATATGATGTCTTGCTCGTCTTGGACTTGTCCTGCTTGGAGGTCATATGCTTCTTTTATGGTAAAGGTTCCTTTTGTAGTGTGCCCCCATATTAAGATATCGAGATCATTTCAGATCTTTAATTGTGTCGATCTCAACTCTTTGTCTAGCACTTCCCATTGGTCATTCTCTATTGCCTAGCACCAATCTTCCTTCTTTTTCCATCTCCTCTAGCTTCCCATTCCTTGGTCCTCTTTCCAGAATTGCTCCACTTGGTGTATATTCTTGTCTATGGTATATTGATATATGTCCCTGATGTATTTCTTTTCTATCATTTGTTCTCTTTGTTGCCAAGAGTCCTGCCAAAATCTTATTGTTTTACCATTACAGATTTCCCAAAAGGCATGCTGGTTTATGAGGTTCCTGTTCTAGGCTGCCAATTTCCACACTGCCGATCCTTTGGGAGGGTCTCTATATTGCATAATATCCTCGGTTATCTTAGGCACATTATATTTTCTTGTCCATATTTTCTTCCATAGGTCTCTTCCACCTCCTATCCATCTCCACCATTGTTTTATGCCCATTACTTGATTTAAAATATAAGGGTCTTTGAGGCCTAACTCTCCTTCCATATTTATTTTCACCAGGCCCTGCCAGGACATCATTGCCCATTTCCTAACCCGTTGAGCCCCTCCCCACAATTTTTTTGAAAATGTATACCATTTTGGAGCATGCCCCTTTAGGGGCTTCCATACCTGAGAGTTAATATATGGGTATCGATTTCATCACTGCTTTAAGAAGGATAGTCTTGCCTGCCAAGTTGAGGCATCTAAAGGCCCAACAACTTAGCTTTCCCTGTAGATTTTGAAGGATCTGCTGCTAGCATGATAATTTTAGGGAGTTGTCAGATAGGGGCATACCTAGGTATTTAGATGGGAGGTTTCTAGTACTAAACCCCAAGATCCTGACAAGAAATGTCTTGACATTCCCTTGAGTGTTAAAAAATAAGATACAAGATTTGTCATTATTTATCTTTGTCCCAGAGGCCTCCATAAAGGCATTAAGAGTTTATTTTATTCTTTGAGCTTCCCTAAGGGAGATCTAGCAGAAGAGCATGACATCATCCACAAATTGTTGGTGGGTGATGGTTAAATCATTACCCCAAACCCTCAGGTCCCTAAGCCTAGATTCTTTGACCTCATTTTTGATAAAACAACCCATCCCTTCTACAACAATAATGAATAGAAAAGGAGATTATGGACCTCCCTGTCTTAGGCCCCAAGTTGGTTTAAACGTGGGGGTAAGAGTCCCATTCAGCAGAATTGAAATGACAGGGGAGGAGATCATGGCAGGAATCCAATTTATCCATGTTTGGGAAAAACCGTAGGCTTTGAGGCACTGCTCAGATAGGCCCAACTTAGCCGGTCATAAGCCTTGGAAAGTTCCAGCTTAATCATCATACCTAGGAGCTTTCTGGTCTTGAGAGAGTGTACTACTTCTCGATAGGTGATGAGCCCATCTAGGATTTGCCTACCTTATACAAATCTCGTTTGCTTCGGAGAGATGCTATTCGACAAGAGGGGTTTTTTCTGTTTTACAATGAGAGTAGCAATGATTTTATAAATAACATTACACAAGGCAATGGGACGTAATCCTTGCGGATATTCAGATTTCGAAGTTTTAGGAATAAGACCAATAAAAGTGGAGTTCAGGCTAGGGCATACCTTTTGATTGTGGCGAGATTCCTTTATGACCTCTAGAATTTTGCGTCCCATGAATTTGTAGGTGGCTTGGTAGAATTCCATTGTGAACCCATTCGGGCCTAGGGCCTTGTTTTTCTGCATGCCATTGACAATCTCTTCCACCTCTTCTAATGTAGTTTCTCTCATCAGGGCTAGTTTATGATCCTGAGTCACTAGATGGGGGATATGTTGCGATATTCTTTGTTGGAATTATGGCACAGGTTTGGAGCTATGGCACATGTATTGTCCTTGATGGCAACTCTCTTTGGTAACAGATCTCAGTTCAGGCACTCAGAAAGAAGAAAAAGACATATACGCAGGTTCATCTAGACAAAGGCACGTATACACGCGGGTTATACATTACAAAAGCGCGTATATGTTGGGGATCATATTTTTGGTCCATGGTAGGTAGTCCTTGGAATTTGAACCTATGTTTTGGACCATGGCGTCTCAGCAGATGTGTTGATCCCTAGTTTTGGGTTCATGGTATTAAAATGTTATGGTTTTGGACCATGGTATTGAGGAAGGCCTAAGACTATAAAAGAGGAAGGAGATCATGTGGCAGATTATTATCTGAATTATCGTTGAACCTCTGATAAAGTGCTAGAGCTGGTATATTGGTAATGATGCAGATCTGGATCTAAATGAAGAAGGAACATTAGCGCAAAAGGAGGATAAGTTCTATTCATAATCTTTAAGCTTGAATGATAATATCTTTGTATGATTTTGATCTGCTAGCTATGACGCTTACTTGATCTATCTGGTAATCTCGGTTAATTAATGATTGAATAGTTGAAAGAGTGAATTATCCTTCATAAGATCTGTACGCAGGTTAAGTAAGGCGAAGACGCGTATACATGCAGTTTCAGTGAAGTAAAGGAGCGTATACGTAGGTTGTTCCATACGCAGAAGCGTATGCATGCTAGTTTCAGGCTGGTGAAATAACGTATATAATCTAAGTTGTGATCTAGCTGCTTCTGACTATTGCTGTTGTGTTCTGAGTTCTGGTGTTTGGTTTCTGGTACTGTGTTTTGGGTACAACTGTATATCTACTTGATTCAGATCTAATTTGTGAAAAGGAGATTGGTTGATTCTTGATGATTGTTTGATGTTCATGGATCCAGTCTGAAAATTGATGAAACGTGGTCCCTGGAAGAAAGAGAAGGTTGTAGCCTTCTGTAGGCTAGCACCTACGTACTAGTATCTTGGCTAGTGGAAGAGCTAAGGGGGTTGTAGCTCCCTTCCAGGAGAAGCTGGAAAACGAGAGAGAGTTGTAGCTCTCTGCAGGTTGCAGTCTGCATACTGGTAAAGGACTGCACCAGTACATTGTAAACATAAGTTTCTAATTAAAGAAAGATAGAGACGAATTGCAGCAGGTGGTTTTCACCCACATTGGGTTTCCACCTTATATCTGGTGTTCTTGTGTGTGATTGTTTCTCTGTTTTACTGTCTCTGATTACTGGTTATTTGATGCTGCATCTCAGATTAACAAACATCATCTGAAAGTTTAAGTAAATTAAAAGTTTGCTCTGTATACATGGTTTTACTTCTGAATAGTTGCGTATATACGCAGGTTGAATTAACTGAAGTAGCATATACAATTTGGTATTGAAAAGGACTATTTGTCTTGATAATACTGATTCACCCCCCCTCTTAGTATTATTTCCAACAATTGGTATCAGAGCAGGTCCTTCTGAAGAAGCTTGATCGCTTGAAGGAAGATCTTTCATCATGAGCAACTACGAGAGGAAAGCATCAATCAGGCCACCAGTTTTTGATGGGACAAACTTCATATATTGGAAGGTAAGAGTCACTGCCTATCTTCAATCTCTAGGTACTGAAGTATGGGATATCACCGATACAGGGTATACTTTTCCAGCATCAACTCCCACAGATCCGGCTGAGAAGAAGAAATATGAAACGAATGCAAAGGTGGTCAATACTCTATCGGGATGTCTATCACAATCTGAATTTTTCAAAGTCATGCAGTATAAATCTGCTAAGGAAATATGGGACAAGATTGTTCTGAGCTATGAAGGAGATGAACAGGTAAAAATGGCAAAACTCCAAACTCTCAGAATTCAGTATGAAAATCTCAGAATGTATAATGATGAAAGTGTGGCCAACTATTTTCTTCGTGTAGATGAGATTGTTAATTGTATGAAAAATTTGGGTGAAGAAGTAAAGGAGGCTGTTGTAGTTGAAAAAGTTCTAAGATCTTTGTCCCCTAGGTTTAAATATAAAGTTTCTGCTCTAGAAGAAAAGGAAAAGCTTCAAGACCTTAATGTCACAGCTGCATGGAATTCTAACTGCTTATGAAATGAGGAAAGGTGGACCATTAGACAGGAGAGAAGCTACCTTCAAGGCTTCTGGCAAAGGAAACTGCTATGAGTCTGGACACATATCAGAAGAAGAAGAAGAATCAAATTTTGTCAAAAATATTCAACGGGGCATTGGATGTTTCCGAGGTAAGTTACCATTCAAATGCTTTGCTTGTGGAAGGGTAGGTCACTATGCTACCAAATTTCCTCACAAAGATAAGATTGACAAGGGGAAGGAACCTGTTAGATGGAACAAGAAACAGAATGCAAATAATAAAAGCTACCACACTCATGAAGATAGTGATGGACTATCAAATAGCGATGAAGTTGAACGAGGTAACCACTATAAGCTTTTAATGGCCTTTGAAGATGATGATTACATGGATGCTATAGATGTGGATGGTTTTTATGATGAGATTAATAGACTCAAAAGATGTTTAGATGAAAGTAATGTGATCATTGACTCTCTACAATCTCAACTTGATGAGAAAGAAAAATCTCTTGAGAAGTTAGAATGTGAAATTGTTGGCCTTAGAAAAGAAATTGAGAAAACAAAGGCCCTTAATCTTAAATTTGTTAAAGGATCTGAAACTTTGGATGAGATTATCAGTGTACAGCGTTCCCCACTAATCAAGACAGGTCTGGGGTATAATGGAGAAGCATCTCAAGCTTCCACCTCCAAAAGTTATCTTGATGCAGCAAGAAAGAGTGAGCAAAGGCCTAATAGAAATCATCAGGTAAATCGGGGACAGTCTTCCTCAAGGATGAACAAAGACTATCAAGAAAATCAGGGGCATGCTACCCTAAGGACAAACAGAAGCTACAACCAGCCACAAGTAAGATCTTCCCAATTTTCTTCGAGAATGGATGTCAGTAGAAACTACAATTGGTTGGATAATAGTCGCAGGAATTTTTTCAATGGCCAATGTTTCTCTTGCCATAACTTTGGTCATAAAGCAGCTCAATGTGTTGCCTATAAGACAATCATGACTAGAGAAGCTCAAAAGCAAAGAAGTATGCCTGCAACCACGAAGAGGACCTATAACAACTTTTCTGCCCTTGAAAGTGAAATTGAATGTTCTATTTGTAATAATTTTGGTCATGAAGATTCTGAATGCAGGAGCAGGTTTTGGAAATCAACTCAGAAGGAACAAACCTCAAATGCCAAAACATGGAGAATCAAGGAACCACAACAAGAAAGATGTGGGATAGCTTTATATGCGGATGGACAAGAAAATCAATGGTACATCGACAACGGATGTTCGAAGCATATGACAGGTGATAACGAAAAACTTGAATCATATACTTCTTTAGAAAAGGGAAAGAAAGTTTCGTTTGGAAATGATACCCCAGCAGCCATAAAGGGAAAAGGCATTGCTTAGTTGAAAGAGGATGTCAAAGCTGGTAATGTTCTATATGTTGATGGCTTGAAACATAATTTATTGAGTGTCAGTCAGATGTGCGATAATGGGACCAAGGTGATATTTCAATCAGATGGGTGCAGGGTTCGTGATCTTGATACAGGGAGAACAGTAATCGAAGGAAAAAGAACTCCAAACAATCTATACATATTTGAAGAAGGAGAACAACAATGTTATTTGAGCAAGAATGATGAACACTGGTTATGGCACCAGAGGTTGGGACATCTAAGCTTCTCACAAATAAGGAAAGCATGCAAGTACCAGGCAGTGCGTGGTCTTCCAGACAACACCATATGCAAATCATGTCAGTTTGGGAAGCAAACCAGAACTAACTTCCCTGAGAAGGAAGGATCAGCTAGCAGGCCTCTTGAGCTAGTTCCATACAGATGTAGTGTCCCTGTTAGGACAAGGTCACCTCGAGGAGAAGAATACCTTATATTATTCATTGATGACTACTCCAGGATGGTTTGGTTAGGACTTATGAAGCACAAGGATGAAGCATTTGAAAAATTCAAATCTTTCAAAGCCTTCTTGAAAATGAATCAGGTCACAAAATTAAGTGCCTCAGGTCAGACAAGAGGTGGGGAGTTTACCTCAAATGAATTTTTTGATTTCCTGTGAAGATCATGGAATAAGAAGGGAATTCTCTACAGCTAGGACCCCTCAGCAAAATGGAGTGGTGGAAAGGATGAATAGAACTGTCCAACAAATGGCCCGTGCTATGCTTGATAGATCGGATACTCCCGCAACCTTTTGGGGTGAAGCTGCATATGCTGCAGTTGTTATTCTCAACAAAACAAATGTTCGAGTGAACAACACTCAAACTCCACATGAGCTCTGGTATGGTAAAAATCCTTCGGTAAAGCATTTCAAAATTTTTTGGAGCAAATGTTATATTAAGAATACGGATGAACATCTTGGCAAAATTGAACCTAGAGCGGATGAAGGCATTCTCCTTGGATATTCCCCCTACAACAAAGCATATAAGTGCTATAATAAAAGACTTGGAAGAATTGTTGACAGCATTGACGTAGTGGTTGATGAAAAAGGATACATCCCCAGGCAAGTAAATCATGAAGATATCAAAGAAGATGAAGACTACTCTCCAAATCAAGCAGATGATGAAGAAGAACCTCAAGAGGCACTAGAAGAACAGATAAGGATAGAAGAGAAGACTCCATCTAGGTATGTTCAGAAGAATCATCCTGAATCTCAGATTTTGGGGCAGAAGGAAGCAGGTGTACAAACTAGAAGAACAATTGCAGAAGCCTCAAGCTATTTGGCATTACTCTCCTCCACTGAGCCACAAAATGTAAAAGAAGCATGCAAAGATGAAAGCTGGGTCAAGGCAATGGATGAAGAACTTGAGCAGATTGAAAATAACAACACTTGGGAGTTGGTTCCAAGACCAAAAGATAAAAATGTCATAGGGACAAAATGCATCTTCAAGAACAAGTTGAATGAGAATGGGGAAGTTATTAGAAACAAAGCTAGACTTGTTTGTAAAGGATATGCTCAACAAGAAGGGATAGATTTTGAAGAAACTTTTGCTCCGGTTGCTAGACTTGAGGCCATACGAATGTTCCTTGCTCTCTCAAGCTTTCAGAATTTCAAAGTTTTTCAAATGGACGTGAAATCTACCTTTCTGAATGGGGACTTAGAAGAAGAAGTGTACATTGAGCAACCAGATGGCTTCATCCTTGGGAATGATCCAAATCTTGTATGTAGACTGAAAAAGGCTCTCTATAGTCTTAAACAAGCTCCAAGGGCTTGGTACTACCGATTGGACAAATATCTTCATCAACAAGGATTTTCAAAAGGATCAGCCGATAGCAATCTTTATTTAAAAATTGAAAATGACAAACTGCTAATACTTGTTGTGTATGTAGATGACATTATCTTTGGGAGCAATGAAGAAGCTATGAGTCAAAGCTTTGCCTTGGTGATGCAAAAAGAATTCGAAATGTCTTTGCTTGGAGAACTAATATACTTTCTTGGATTGCAAATCCAACAAAATGAAGGCGGTATCTTCTTATCTCAAACCAAGTACCTCAAACAGATTTTGAAGAAGTATGGCATGGAAGATGCGAAACCAGTATGTACTCCCATGGTTACAGGATGCAGTCTTAGTACAAATGATGAATCAGCAGCCGTACATCAGCCAACCTATAGATCCATGATTGGAAGTCTACTTTATTTGACAGGTACCCGACCAGACATCATGCATGCAGTGGGAATAGTTGGGATATTTCAGGCAAATCCAAAGGAAACTCACCTTCAAGCAGTGAAGAGAATTTTCAAATATCTTCAAGGGACTCAAAACTAAGGCTTATGGTATCCTAGAGATACAGATCTCACACTTCATGCTTATACAGATGCAGATTGGGCCGGAAGCGTGGATGACAGGAAGAGCACAAGTGGTGGAGCATTCTTTATGGGTTCTAGATTAGTATCCTGGTTCAGCAAGAAACAGAGTTCGATTGCCTTATCTACAGCTGAAGTGGAATATGTGGCAACTGCATCTTGCTGCACTCAACTTCTTTGGATGATGCAGACCTTGTAGGATTTTCAAATCACTTGTACACCATCTATCCCCATCTTATGTGATAATACAAGTGCAATCAGCATTTCAAAAAATCCTGTCATGCATTGAAAGACCAAGCACATACTAATCAAGTATCACTTTCTTCGGGAACACGTGTTGGAACAAAAGGTCAAATTGGAGTATGTTCCTTCTAAGGAACAAGTTGCTGACATTTTCACCAAACCACTGCCTAAGGAAAATTTTGAATATCTCAGACAGAAGCTGGGAGTTGTTGATGTATCATCTTGCTGTTAAATGTTATCAATTTCAGAGAAAAATGGATGTACGCGTGTTGGATAAGGAGTATCCACATACATACGCTGGTTCTTACAGAGAAAGTCGTGTATATGGAGGCTTGATGGATATCAGAAGGAGCAGGCTCTGGTTGAAGATATTCTGATGTGGGTCTGATAGAGACCATACGACACAGGTTCAGGGGGAGAAGATAATCTTCTAATAATGCATTGTTGGCATTATTTTAGAAGCTTTTGGTTCGAGTTCATAGCTATTGTTGATTTCAGGTGGAACAAAGGCAGAGGGCGAACAGAAGGAAATCTTGGTTGCTAATCTGAATGATGATTGACAGTTGCTGCTGCTATCAGTTGTTGATGAATTTTTCATGTTTTAAATATTTATCTCTATGTCACGTATCTCTTTCTTATATGGTGTCAAGGTCATGCAACGGCCTATTTTGGTTTCCCCACTATGCCTGGGATGAATATGTAATGTATTTGGTCATCATATGTAAATTTCTGGTGTATTCCACTTGGTTGGATGGATGATCCCCACTTGGTTGGGTGATGGATGTATGTATTAAGTCTTTTGGGTATAGGAAGGTCTTGTATTGTTGCATACGTCTTGGTTCTTCGTAAAGAACATCTTTTTACAGATCTTGCCTACAGTCAGGGGGAGCATGGTCAACATAGCAGGACAAAAATTTCAGCATGTACTCAGGGGGAGCACAAATCTTTGCCCTTCATGACAAAGGTGGAGAATGATCTTGGTGTTGCCATCAAGTCCAAAGGGGGAGATTGTTGGCATTATGGCACATGTTTGGAGCTATGGCACAGGTGTTGTCCTTGATGGCAACCTTCTTTGGTATCAGATCTCAGTTCAGGCACTCAGAAAGTAGAAAAAGACATATACGCATGTTCATCTAGACGAAGGCGCGTATACACGCGGGTTATACTTTACAAAAGTGCGTATATATTAGGGATCATTCTTTTGGTCCATGGCAGTTAGATCTTGGAACTTGAACCTATGTTTTGGACCATGGTGTCTCGTTAGATGTGTTGATCCCTAGTTTTGGGTTCATGGTATTGAAATGTTATGGTTTTGGACCATGGTATTTGGGAAGGCCTAAGGCTATAAAAAAGGAAGGAGATCTTGTGTCAAATCACTATCTGAATTATTATTGAAGATCTGATAAAGTGTGAGAGCCGGTACATTGGGTGGTGATGCAGATCTGGATCTGAAGGAAGGAGGAACCTTAGCGCAAAAGGAAGGATAAGGTCTATTCATGGGTCATAATCTTTAAGCCTAAATGATATTATCTTTGTATGATTTTGATCTGCTAGATGTGGCGCTTGTTTGATCTATAAGTCTGAAAATCTGGGTTAATTAGTGATTAAATATCTGGAAGAGTGCGGTGTCCTTTATAGATCTGTACGCAGGTTCAGTGAAGCAAAGGCGCGTATACACGCAGTTTAGGTGAAGTAAAGGTGCGTATACGCAGGTTGTTCCATACGCAGATGCATATGCACACAAGTTGCAGACTGTTGAAATTTCGTATATGCTTTAAGTTGTGATCTAGCTGTTTCAGCTCATTGCTGCTGTGTTCTGGGTTCTGCTTTCCAGTGTATGGTTTCTGGTACTGTGTTTTGGGTATAGCTGTAAGGAGAATATCTACTTGATTCAGATCTAATTTGTGAAAAGGATATTGGTTTATTCTTGATGATTGTTTGACGTTCATGGATCCAGTCTGAAAATTGATGAAACGTGGTCCCTGGAAGAAAGAGAAGGTTGTAGCCTTCTGTAGGCCAGCACCTACGTACTAGTATCTTGGCTAGTGCAAGAGCTAAGGGGGTTGTAGCTCCCTTCCAGGAGAGCCTGGAAAACGAGAGAGGGTTGTAGCTCTTTGCAGGTTGCAGCCTGCATACTGGTAAAAAGACTGCACTAGTATATTGTAAAAGAAGTTTCTAATTGAAAAGAAGATAGAGATGAATTGCAGCAGGTGGTTTTCACCCACATTGGGTTTCCACCTTATATCTTGTGTTCTTGTGTGTGATTGTTTCTCTGCTCTTTTTTACTGTCACTGGTTACTGTTATTTGATTCTGCATCACAGATTAACAATCATCATCAGAAAGATTAAGTAAAGTAAAAGCTTGCTTTGAATACGCGGGTTTCCTTCTGCATAATCGCATATATACGCAGGTTAATTAAACTGAAGTAGCGTATATAAGTTGTCTTATTAAAGGAATAATTACCTTGATAATACTGATTCAAACCACCCCCCCCCCCCTCTCACTATTATTTCCAACACATCCAAGGGGGATGGAAAAAAATGAACCTAAGTAAAAGACCAATGGCCAACCTTTTGAACATTCATAAGATGGAAGCCAATATAAGGTTTTTTATTTATATGATTGTCCATTTTCTTTGTGTTCAAGCTATCTTTTAATGTTATATTTCTAGAAAGGAAAGCATTGAATTGATGATAGTCTATAGCAAAGTAACAATGAAGTTTTCATGACAAATTCTTTCTTCATTTGTTTCACAATCCAAGTCAATAGATAGATCTTATAAAAACTATGTTAATATATAAAATAAATTAGTCATGGTATAGAGGAAAGAAAACCTTTTTGTTAATCCAAGGTTAGCCTAAGAATATCATACCTATACTTTTAGTTTATTGCACAACAAAACTATATTGCAATATTGTGATCCTAAAAGTGTGGGCGTTATTATATTGAAATATGGGTGTTGATTATACCTTAAGCGTGGTAAATTCCTATTTGGTTGGACCAATTTATGGATACCCAAGTGTCTCCCTAATTTTGACAAGATTCAATGTTTCACTATGATTATTGCATCCACCCTTTTGTATGAAGTCTCAATGGAAGCTACTATGTCTTGTAGTTGTACGTTTTGAGTTGATGGGTCTTGTTTTTTGTTCTCTATGTTGGCCATGTTGTAGGTTTGAACCATTGATCCCAATGGAAATGTTATTTTCCACACCTAACTGCAAAAAAAATTTACATGGGCCTTTTCATATATATCCTAAATCATTTGTACTATTAGGACCACCCAAGAAGGGTTAATTAAGACATACACCCTTGTAATTAACATTATGAAAGGAATATTTGATATAGGTCTCCCACAATGGTTCCAACAAAACCACTTTATATTCTCTCCTATTTTTCTCTAAGTGCTACTCTTGTGGGAGTGTTACTCCTAGCTAATTCTTATTGTAGTGATAGAAACTTTAAATTCCTTCTGAATGCGAACATGTGGGGATTTCACTAGTTGAATATAGAAATTAGGGTGTGTAGGATTATTGCGAGATAGATCTATTGAATGGTTGAACTTCATCCCAGTTAGATCTCCAATCAAGAAAAAAAATCATTGTGTATCTATCAATCACATATAATGGTATCATCCTAATTTTCCATTCTTAATTTAGGGGAAGCACAAGTTTTCTCCCACTTTCTCTTGGTATGAAGTGGTCCTTGCCTATGCCATTAGGGATTTTGGATGTCCTTATCAATAACATATGTCTAATTGAATAATTTTCATCAATATTTTATTAAAACTTAATTTTCATCTCCTTTGAAATGAAAACATTTAAAATTTGGTTTTCTGATGAATATTTTACTAACACTTAATGTTCATCTCTTTCATAACACAATCTTTCAAAATTGACATAGATTGAAATGTATGCTAGGTTTCAATACTCCCAAGCCTTATCCTAGTAAACTTTGTATTTACTATGTACTTTCTTTGCATCGGATATCTAAATTATCAATAAGCCCTTAAATCCCATCTCCCTTGGGGAATTATTAGGTACGATATCCTTTTTAGTTCAAATTTCCTTGAAAATTAAGATCAAGCTAAACAACTCTCATTATAAATATTACAACATACATCCATTTTATCTAGGTTACTAAGGAGAGGTTCAAACCTCATGGAACATAGTGTTTAACTTCATGAGTATGAAGCCCTTAAACACCAACGCCCATGGGGAAATTCTTGAGGTATGATCTATTTTTCAATTAAAATCTAAAATCAGGCCAAACAAGTTCCCTTCTAAAATCTACAAGTAGCATAGATATATTTTATCCTAGGTCTATTTAATGCCATGGGGATAGTACTATTGTAAAAGTAGGCCAAACAAGTGCCTTTATGAAGATTACAAGTTTTTATTTATATTTATTTAATGTCCTTGGGATAATATGATTGTAGGTTCTATCTTGATTTATAACTTGTGATTTTATTCCAACATTGAGGACTACACTTGCTAATTTAATTATATTCATTATTTAAGAAATAAAACATAGTTAAATGCAATGTGAAATCTCATGTTTTTTAAAGGAATTTCTTTGAGTACAATCTCTCTTGATGTCAAATTATTGTAAACGTAAACCATTGTGAAAGTCATTCACAGTTGAGGACGTTTCAAGCCATATAGATATAATTAAGTCTTGCAAAATATCCTTCACTGGGGGGCAACTACACTTCCAATAGATGTTTGTGGTCAATATAAATATCCCCATATCAATTTACACCATTTAAAAACCTCAACTCAACTTTAGTAATTGATGGCTAGCTTGTCAATACCTCAACTCAACTCTAATAACTTCTAAAGTTAAATTGTGCATAAGATGTTTTTTGAGTTATCCTAGCTAGTTAAAATTATGCACACCCTAAAGGTAATAAAACCTAGTCAAATTGTGCATTTAATCATAAAAAGAATCATTTTGATAATAGAATATAGTTAAACAATAGACTAAAAGAATCATTCATGATTCTCTAGTTTTTTTCATTCTATGATAAGAAGCTAGAGTAATGGGATAATGAATCAATCCCGAGCCAAGCGTGTAACACATGTAGGTGGAAGGAGAAGGGTGGGTCCCATTGCAATTACAAAGCATCTAGTTTTAGGTATCTAGGGCAAGAATATAGATTAATAGGCTAAATGAATCAATCCTAAGCCAAGTGTGGAGGGCGTATAAGTGGAAGGATAATGGTGGTGCCATTGTATAAAAAGGAGTAATAATGAGTTTTCATCTCCATTTATTGTATTTTTTAAGGTTGTGGCCAAAAGAAAATGCTAATAAATCATTGTATCATGATGAAAACAAACAATTTATAGATTCTTTCATATCTTGATAACTTTGTATTGCAGTTCACCGTATTCTAGTAGGCCTTGTCAATACTAGTTTTAACCACCATGTCATCTCAATCCCTCTTCTTTCTTCTAGAAGTATCACTTTAAATCATTGCTTGTAATAGAATAGAATTTTCAAATTTATAGAATATGAAGAGGTCTAGTACAACTATGGTGAAAACAAATCCATTATATGATTATTTTGGCAAACATTATAAAAGGCCCAACTTACAATTTTCCAACATTACTTAAATCTTCCAATACTTCTAGACCATATTACTATAAACAAAAAAATAGTGTCACCTTCCAAGTAAATGGATAACTAAATCAGTTATCTTACATGATTTATAGGAAAAAGGTGGCCCTGATAATAAATTATGTAACAACACACCATCAACATAGAAGCACCCATTTTTCAAGATATGCATTTTAATCTTAAAAGTAAGAACATGTGATATTTTGGCTCAAAGGCTCTAATATAACCACCTTGAAGTATCTTCAAAATTCTTTGGATAGAAATATAATGCATGTTACATATGATCAATTTGATAATTGTTTCTCTTATTCGATAGAATAAGGTACAACCAAATAGGTACCTATCATATATGTCTTCGTCGAGTGAGGGACGTTTAGGTAGAGTGGAAGAAAGTCAAATATATATTATGTATAATGGATGGAGATAAACTAGTGGCGAGAAGATCAAAAGAAAATTGCTTAGATATATGGAATTTTTTCTTGCTGAAGGCGAGTCATGTTCTTATGATGCTAAGAGCATAGATGACATTGAGGTACCTTGAGGTACAAACATCTAGTGAAACGATGGGTACCTAACGACCTTCCTCAAGTAAACACAATTTCTTGTCCTATTGAGAGGATATATCAAATTGTTCCATCATCATTGCATGGTTTGGAGATATTTTGCATTGATGGCATAACAATTTGTTATGAAAGGTTAACTGAATTGGAGTATGTTGAACCCTCTTACAATTACAATAATTGGATGTGGTTTGTCCAATATATGCAAGGTATGAAGAGATACATAGTGGCTACAAATTATATATAGCTAAGAGACAGTGATAAAAATAAAGGAGCATTTATGTATATTATTAGAAGGCCAAAAACATCAAGAAATATTGCAGGGTCTATAAACAATACATAAAATAGGACCAAAAATAAGCAACCCAATTGCATATTTGAGGGACATGAAGTAAACCATGTATTCATATTCATAATAAAATAAATAATTGTAGGAGAAGAGTAGTTACAACTTGAATCAAATACATACATATGTTACTATTATGGGGGAAGTACATTAATGATTCTTATATCTTATGTTTATCATTTAGAAGAATAATAATCTTATGTAAATTTGTCACACTATTTTCAATTATATGTGCAATTTGTCACTTTCTCCTCCTCCTCTTCCTTTTCCTTAATCTAGAGAAAGTACAACTACTAATAGCAGGAACCTAGGAAGAAGAGGAGGACGAACTAACATTTTAAAAATACAATTAAAAAAGTAAGTAGCTAGAAAAAAGTCCAAATTAGACTAAAATAAGTATCATAAATGAAAAAAGCTTGTTGTGTTGTTGCTATTGCTAAGAATAAGATGGCGATGTTGTGATTATGAAAGAATTGTTGGAAAATCAAGGTAAACATTGATTTTACTTACTTGATAATTACTTGTGATATTTGTTAGCCTTTTATTACTTAGTTTTATTTCATCATCAAGCAATTATCAAAAACATGAAGATCACAAAGACACCAAGAAAATAAGATATAGGCTCCAAGCCAAGGAAAAACCCCACAATAGGGGAAAACATGAACGATCCTCTTCTTAAAGAAATAGATCAAAATGAGACCTCCAAGGCCCAAAGACAAAGACCTCCTCTAAGCACCAAATCAACCCTACAAAAAAATTATTCATTCAATTCAAAGTTCACGAAGTCAAAGATGGCCAATCTGATCCAGGTCAAAATTTCAGCTCTCCATCTTAGGTTTGTAATTCAAACATACAATCCTTAGCTTCCTGCAAGTATTCAGAAACCTTAGCTTCACACATTTGAAAGAATATAAGCATAAAAATTTGATTTTTATTCTTTCCTTTGACTTCTCCTTGTATCCTTGACATTCTCTCTTCTTGCTTCCTTCACTTGCTTTAAATTGAAGTTATGAAGTGCCTCTAAGTGAGTTGAAGTCTCATTCTAGATATACACTTAAGAGGTTGAATAGGCTTGTCCTAGGTTGAATTTTCCTTGACAGGGCTGACTTGATCTTGGAGGATAAAATGAATTTCTAGACTAAAAAATAATGATTTTATTTTAGTACAATAAGTTCAAATATGACTATAACACATGAAAAAAATTCTTCTTTGACTCAAAAAGTCCTAGAAGCATGAAGAACATGCTTTGAATTAGACTTTGAGCATGAAAATTGTGCTTGAACAAGTAAAATTATTTTTCTTATTTTACATAAAATACAAATTCATACAAGTACAAAAATAAATAAGAAGAGCAAACTTAGTTACTTTTCCAATACTCCCTCTTAACTAGGGAGGTATTCATAATTACTCAATGGGTCTATCTCAAGTTGAAATATTCTCATAAGAAGGGATCCATATTAATAAGCATCCATGATGATAGTATCATCATAACCAACATTGTCACATTGCCAATGCCTTGATAGGTACACTCTATCTCACCACAAGATCAAAGCACAATGTCGAGAGGCATTCCATGGGACACCACACCACCTCACGGAGGTACATACTCCACCTAGGATATCCGGAGTATGTCCTCCACTAGACCATTTACCTCAAGGAAATTTCCATTCATTGGAACATTCTTTATCCAAGTCCATGTACTTGAATTAGGATTTCCATCCTAATCCATCAAAATACATGATTTAAGAATGTTTTCCTAGGATGCTTATCTTATCCACCATTCTCCTTATCCATGTCCATGTACTTGGCTTAGGATATCAATCCTAATCTATCATAATACATGAAACAAGGAGAACTAGTGTCTAAACTTACTCCCTCTCAACTTGAGAGGAGAAATCCATGCTCACTTCCTCTCAAAATTGGGAGTGTTAATCAACAAGCCTCAACTTGTGTCGAAAGTACTCATACTTTTCTTACATCAGCTACATGCAATTATTGTAGCTTCCTCAACCAACCCTCTTATCACTGAGTTTTCTCATATTGTAACTTATTGAATTAAGGTTCCAAATATGCCTCCTAACAGATCATTATTTAATACTTGAGGTCTTCACCTACTGCATCTTGAAATGTGTCCAACACTATTTCCTGCTCTATTTCTCACATTGAATATAGTCCATCACATAGTTTCTTCAACTAATTTATTATCATAGCACAAGGTTATGCAATATATTGTTCATTCAACCTTGAACACAACTTGGCTGACCTTTCCAATTGGTCTCTATTAGTCAACACAATTCCATAAACACAAATAATTCTGCCCTCTAGCTACTCTTCTCATCTCTCCAAAATAGCCAACTCTCATGGTGTTCAAATAAACCTTCTTGTAAGTCCTCTAGCTACCTATTTGATGACTGTACGTATCCCTCTAATTTTAATATTGTTTCTCCAAGTTTACAGTCCTTAGGGCACCAATCAAATTGCCTTTCAGTAGTGACTTAACTTCTCTAAGATCACTAACATAAGGTATTCCAAGCACAACCCACTTGATAGTGAATAATGAGCCAACTCTTGCACTCATTGTGCATAGAGATTCTTTAATTATTCCCTCTAAACAATTATTAGATCAGAGCCTGCATCTAGGCTTCCTTGTAGAACCTAAAATCCTCACCAAGGACCTTATTCTTGTGTAGTTTCCATAGAAATATGTGGCCTAATTTTGGAATTCTTACTAGGCAATTTTTTCCCCAACATAGACCCTTACTTCAACCTACAATTACATGGAAGTTTTTTCCATTCTATACTGTGAGAATCCTCTTTCTTTTGTTCAGAACCAACCTTTTAGACATTGTCCAAATTTACTTTAAATATTAGTCCTTGAAGCTCCAAATCTCTGCCTCTCCTAGCAGACCTATAGTCCTTCACAAGTTTACACTTAGGGCACAAGGAACACCTACTTGTTTTCTTTCAAATAGCCATAAGATGTTCTAACAATATATCCAATTTGGACCCTCAACACTTAACAACAATCATCAACATGGAAGAATAACATACCTTGCAAACTGCCCACGACCTATGCATACCTTCTGAAGTTTCTTCCCAAATGTTAGGTCACACAAACCTTCCATATTAGCCTACCAACTATGGTAAAAAATTCTTCAAAAACCTATGGTCTCCTTCCCTTTGTAGGCTTATTCCATCTGCTTCCCTTATAGACTACTCCAACGACCTGTTTAGGCCTTTCGACCCTCCACAATGAGACTACAAGGGATCAACCCTTCTTTACAAAGGTTTCAGCCTATATAAACACATAAACCCTCCATAAAATAATGCACAAAATTTCCCTCTTCTACTCAACCTGGTCTTCCTCCTAACTTAGCTTAGACTATCATAAGAAATGAGCCAAAACATGCCACTTTCTCCTCTTCGCTATTCTATAAAGGACCGTAGCCAAACAAAAGTATTTCTCCTCTATGAAAAGTTTCTCTTGTGTTGGGTGGACCAGATTATGGCCTCCTTAGTAGCCCATCTCTTCAAGCTTCACCCACATATCACTATCATAGTCTTGCTTAAAGAAAGCAATTTAGATCTCCAATTTTAATTTGTATCAAAGTTAGAGTAGCATTGTATCATAGTCATGCATTTCCTTTAGGAGAGACAACACGTATCATTGTTTTAACTTCACATCAGAATTTAGGAATTAATTTTCATCACTGATGCTTAAAGAAACTTGAGCTACAAGCTCGTGTTGCAGTATTATGGAAAAATACCTTCAACTGGGATCATTGTAAATGTGTATCATAGTGTCAAAACTCAGATATAAATATTATTGTCATAAATCAGATGATAAAGGTGTCTTGCATCATAGTCATATAACTTGAATTTTTAGCAAGAATATCCTTGCATCAAAGTAATACATCAATGCGTTATTTTGAAGGGAACATACATCACTTGTTTTAGGCTTGAATCAATTGTTCTAGAACTTCATATCTCAGTCATATCTTGGAGGAGGTGACTTAAAAACCTTTGCATTAATTTGTATCAAAAGAGACCTCTTATAGTAGTCATCTAAAGCAACATTATCCATCAGTATTGGATTCTCGAATCTCCATAGTATTGTATGTTAGATAAACTTGCAATGGATAACTTGACTTCATTTTAGAGGGAACTCAGATTATTTGAGATGCCCAAAACAAATATTTTTATAGGATTTCAGAGGAAACTCTTATCAACCCACAATCAGACTTATATTAGACTCTAGATCCTTCTTGTAGTAGAATATCTTTCTTTTTCACAATGTCAACAACCTGTGATCTTTTGGCCTCTTTCTACCAACCTTAGCTCTGATACCATGTTGGAAAATCAAGGTAAAAATTAATTTTCCTTGATAATTATTTGTGATATTTTTTGGCCTTGTATTACTTAGTTTTATTTCTTCATCAAGCAATTATAAAAAACATAAATATCACAAAGACATAAAGAACAAAAGATATAGGCTCCAAGGCAGTGCAAAACCCCACAACCGGGGAAAACCTGAACAATCCTCTTCTTGTAAAATCAAATAAAAATGAGAACTCCAAGCCCAAAGACCAAGACCTCCTCCAAGCACCAAGTCAACCCTCAAAAAAATTTCTTTGATCAAGTCAAAGTTCACAAAGTCAAAGATGGTCAATCTACTCCAAGTAAAATTTTTAGCTCTCCATCTCAAGTCTACAATTCAAATCTACATTCTTTGGCTTCTTGCAATTATCTATAAACCCTAGCTTCGCACGTGTGAGAGAATCCAAGCATAAAAATTTGATTTTTCTTCTTTCCTTTGATTTCTCTTTGTCTCCTTGACTTTCATTCTTCTTGCTTCCTTCACTTGCTTCAAATTAAAGTTAATAAGTTCCTCTAAGTGAGTTGAAGTTTCATGCTATATATACACTTCTTAAGAGGCCAAATATGCCTCTCCTAGGCTGACTTTTCCTTGGTAGGGCTGACTTGGTCGTAGAGGAAAAATGACTTTCTAGACTAGAAAATAATGATTTTCTTTTGTTGCAATAAGTAATTAGATTCCAATGCATGAAAAAAATTCTTTTTTGACTTAACAAGTCCTAGAAGCATGAAGAACACGCTTTGACCTAGACTTTGAGAATGAAACCCATGCTTGAACAAATAAAATTCTTTTTCTTCTTTTACATAAAATACAAATTGATACAAGTACAAAAATAAATATGAAGACCGAACCTACTTACTTTTCAACAAGAACTAGTTTCATGTTCTATCCTCAAATTACCCAACATTGATGGCATTGATTTTACCTTTTTGGAGATAAAACAAATGAATTTGATGATGAAGTTTAGAATGTGTTTGGATGTGATTTTTAGCTCCCTACTACGGGAGCTACAACCCCCTTTTCTCTTGTACTAGCCGATCCATTTACTAGTACGCAGGCTGCTACCCGCTACAATGCTCCAAAGATTCCCCTTTGCTTTTGTACTAGCTTAAGTACTAGTATGTAGGCGCTGGCCTACAATCTTCTCTCCTCCAGGTACCACGTTTCATCAATTTTCATACTGGATACACTGAACATCAAATGATCATCAAGTACCAGTAAGTCACCCAGATAGCCAGATCCACAATAACATAAAACTAAACCCAGAACACCTTCTGTGGTGTCTCCTGCGGCGCCTCCTGCGGCGTCTCCTACGCGCCTCCTGCGGCGCCTCCTGTGGCGCCCTCCTGCGGCGACTCCTGCGGTGCCCTCCTGCGGCGCCTCCTGCGGCGCCTTCCTGCGGCGCCTCCTGCGGCGCCTCCTGCGGCAACTCCTGCGGCGCCTCCTGCGGCGACTCCTGCGGCGCCTCCTGCGGTGCCTCCTACAGTGACTCCTGCGGCGCCTTCCTGCGGCGCCTCCTGTGGCGACTCTTGCAGCGACTCCTGCGGCGCCTCCTGCGGCGCCCTCCTCACTTCTACAGCTGCAACGCTCGAGAGATCACCCTTCACAGATTCGCTTTCCACTTCACTTTCATATAGATCGATCTTAAGAAACAATAACCCAATATTTCAGATCTTAAGATATTCAACCCAAAAGCATGCCTAAGCCAAATGATCTCCTTTGCTTTATATAGGAAAGCTCTTCCTCAAATCATGGATCATGGGGCTCAATAATATTAATAAAATAAAACAATACCATGGGCCAAAACCATAACAAACCAATACCATCAACTCAATATTTGGGATCAACACGTCTTTCGAGATGCCATGGTCCAAAAACCATAGGTTCAAATTCCAAAGGACTAACTACCATGGACCAAAGGTAAGTTTTCCCACATGAAATAAACTTTTCTCCATAGGTTCAAATTCCAAGGACTAACTACCATGGACCAAAGGTAAGTTTTCCCACATGAAATAAACTTTTCTCTGCATAAAATTCCGTGAACTTTTCTCCACATGAATAAACCTTTTAATTCTCATCATATTGAGAGCCATGCCATGGGTGTTGCCATCAGGTACAACATCTGTAACATATAACCATACCAGAAACATAATGCCAACAATCTCCCCCTTTGGACTTGATGGCAACCTCAAAAACTTCAGCGACATTCTCCCCCTTTGACATCAAGGGCAAAGGGTTATGCTCCCCCTAAGAACATGCTCCCCCTGAATATGAAACAGATCTGCAAAGAAGAACCATAATCCACCAAACACCATAAAGAAATAGAGACATATTGCAGCAACATTCAGACCAGCATCCATGATCTTCTTCCTGTATGTCCTCCATAATGCCAACAATGCATTATGTGCTCCCCCCGAACTTGTGCCATTTAATCTTCAACCAATCCGCAAACCAGCAAATGTACGCATATACCCCAAATGAACCGTGCGTACAACCATCAAAAGAGATTCAACAAGATGATGCATCAACAACCCCCAGCTTTTGCCTGAGGTATTCAAAGGTCTCCCTGGGCAATGGTTTGGTGAGAATATCAGCAACTTGTTCCTTAGAAGAAACATACTCCAACTTGACCTTTTGTTCAAGAACTTGTTCCCGAAGAAAATGATATTTGATTGGTATATGCTTTGTCTTCGAATGCATAACTGGATTCTTTGAAATGCTGATTGCAGTTGTGTTATCACATAAGATGGAGATAGGTAGAGTATAATCGATTTGAAAATCCTGCAAGGTCTGCATCATCCAAAGGAGTTGAGTGCAGCAAGATGCAGCAGCAACATATTCTGCTTCAGCTGTAGATAAGGCAATCGAACTCTGTTTCTTGCTGAGCCAAGATACTAGTCTGGAACCCATAAAGAATGCACCACCACTTGTGCTTTTCCTGTCATCCACACTTCCGGCCCAATCAGCATCTGTATAAGCATGAAGTGTAAGATCTGTATCTCTAGAATACCATAAGCCATAATTTTGAGTCCCTTGAAGATATTTAAAAATTCTCTTCACTGCCTGAAGATGAGTCTCCTTCGGATTTGCCTGAAATCTTCCAACTATTCCAACTGCATGCATTATGTCCGGTCGGGTACCTGTTAAATAAAGTAAACTTCCAATCATAGATCTGTAGGTTGGTTGATGTATTGTTGCAGATTCATCATTTGCACTGAGACTGCATCCTGTGACCATGGGTGTACACACTGGTTTTGCATCTTCCATGCCATATTTCTTTAATATTTGTTTGAGATACTTGGTTTGAGATAAAAAGATTCCTCCTTCTTTTTGTTGGATTTGCAAACCAAGGAAATATGTTAGTTCTCCCAGCAAGGACATTTCAAATTCTTTCTGCATGATCAAGGCAGAGTTTTGACTCATCTCTTCTTCATTGCTGCCAAAAATAATGTCATCTACATACACAACAAGTATTAGTAATTTATCATTTTCAACTTTTATATAAAGATTGCTATCTGCTGAACCCTTTGAAAAACCTTGTTGATGAAGATATTTTTCCAAGCGATAGTACCAAGCCCTTGGAGCTTGTTTGAGCCCATAGAGAGCCTTTTTCAATCTACACACAAGATTTGGATCATTTCCAAGAATGAACCCATCTGGTTGTTCAATGTAAACTTCTTCTTCCAAGTCTCCATTCAGAAAGACTGATTTTACGTCCATTTGAAATACTTTGAAATTTCGAAAACTTGAGAGAGCAAGAAACATTCGAATGGCTTCAAGTCTTGCAACAGGAGCAAAGGTTTCTTCAAAGTCCATTCCTTCTTGCTGCGCATACCCTTTACAAACAAGTCTAGCTTTGTTTCTAATTACTTCTCCATTTTCATTCAGTTTGTTTT